>JAFVLL020030360.1:16079-63493 GCA_021397915.2 Tor tambroides | reverse complement strand
TGAATCAGCCGTTCGAACGAATCAATTGAATGAATGATTCAGTGATAAAATCAGTGACTTACCGCCACCTGCTGGTGGTTTCAGTTTCATTTTTAGCTTATCATTTCAGTTAATTCATTTAATATTTCTGTATTCAAAATTTAATATTTAAAACATTAATCTCTGCATTAATCTATGAATTTAACTGCACTCATGTCACCTCTGAGACTCATTAAACGTCTGAAAAATGTACCTACAATCTACTTTTGTTCTTTTGTGCCACCTCTGTACAAATTAATTTTTTAATACTAATTTCTATTACTAATTTCTAATTTCTTTTAATACTAATTTCATATGATTGGTAACTTATTTGTCTTATTCTATTTATTATATTGTTTTAAATAGAAATTTTAAAAAGCTTATAAACATAATTTTTTGAATTCGACAGATGAAAATGATGCCATTGCAAAGGTAAAAAGACAATACCCCTGTAAGCACTTTAAGGAGACAAATGTCACCTCGTATTAGGAAGGCTAATTTTTGATCAGAATTTTTGATTATTGATCAGAAGGTGCTCCTAATTTTTTTTAATTACGAGGACAAGCGCTCCTAAAAAGAAAAGTAAGCATAGAGCCATGTGTAACATATTAGATCCGTGCACGAGGTCTTAAAGGGACAGCAGCCTAAATAAACCTGCTGCTGTCCTTCATTATACAGTGAAGACTATCCAGTGTTATTTTACAGTTGAATAGATTATAGTTAGACCTAACTGAAAAAATTTAAGTACTGATAATGTAATTTTTATCTTGTTATTGTTTTTGTTTGTGCTATTGATTGTCATTAATTTATTTGTTCTTATTTGATTATTTACTATTTACTTGTGCATGTGGTTCTTGTGTGGGGATTGGGCGTGGTCCATGGGAAATAGTCCTGCCACCACAGTTGGAAAAAATCCTAGAGGAAACACTGCATACATTTTAATAAAATTAGAAAAATGCATTTACAAAAGGTAAAAAGAAAATGCCCCTGTAAATCACTTTGAGTCAAATGTCACCTTGTATTAAGGCGGCAAAGTTTTGATCAGAATTTTTTTATTATTGATTAGAAGGTGCTCCTAATTTTTTTTTTAATTAGGAGGACAAGCGCTCCTAATTACAAGAAGAAAAACACGGCTCTTAAACTTGGTGTGGCTGTGGAATGGGGTTTGGCCGAGGAAAAATTTTCAGTCAAAATTTTTTTTTTTTTTTTGCTTTAACCCCTGGTTCCGGCGTTTAAACTGGCGTGTAGAAGAGAATACTGACCTGTGTGTGAGTGCGAACTCATCCGCTAACACTGCGGCTTCAGAGAGTGAATTTATCTTTTGCTCATTAAGGTGAACTACAGTGTTCTCTGGAATACAGTTTTTGAACTCTTCAAGCAAAATAAGTTCCTGCAGTTGATCAAAACTGGTAACTTTACTAGCTAAACACCATTTCTCAAACAGGGTTCTCTTTTCTCGTGCGAACTCAACAAAGGTGTGATTGGCGGTTTTCGATGTACCTCGAAAGCGCTGGCGATATGCTTCAGGCACTAGTTCATATGCACGTAGAACAGCTGCTTTTACAACATCATAATCCAAAGATTGCTCTATTGGTAGCGCAGCACATACCTCTTGAGCCTTTCCCACAAAGTTACATTGAAGCAGTAGACCCCACATATCCTTAGGCCAACCTAATTTCTCAGCAATTCGCTCAAAGGCTATGAAGTAGGCATCTACCTCAGCTTCTCGAAAGGGAGGCACTAATTTTATATACTTTGCTACATCAAAGTTAACCTGAGCATCATTCGGAGAACCAAAATTAACAGTGCTACTCTGTGCCGGAACAGCAGAAAAAGGTGAGAAAGGTCTAGAGCGTGGAGCTGGCACAGGCTTACGGCGTAAAATCTCTGCCTCAATTGCTAAACTTTTCAGCTTAATATCTCGCTGAGCCTGAGCTTCAATAGCATGGAGCTGGATAACTTGAGTGTCATGCTCCTGTTGTTTAATGGCTAGATCAAGTTCTTTTAACCTGATCGCTAATACAGGATCCATGCTCGGTTCAGTATAAACGGGAACAGCTGCAGCACTAGTTTCAGCCATTTCAGCTACTTCGCTCTCCTCCTCTACCCCTTCAGTCTGCAAATCAGTCGGTAGAATACCAGTGTTAACTAACTCCGTGTACAGTTGATCTTTTAAAACCGCCTTTGTTATATCCCTAGACACAGAGATATTGAAGAACTCAGCAATTAACAGCAAGTCCTTCTTACGGCAGCGATTAAAAACTTCCACTGAGGGAGCGAGGGTAAACTCAAATCAAATTCCATTCCACATATAACCTCTTAGCCCCTACCAAAAAAAGAAAACAGCCAAAAGTTAAGCAATACAAGAAACATCAAAATACAAATTAGCTTGAAATGCTCACAATAATCACTTTGCACAAGACTTCAAACAATTTTTAGTATTACAAAATTTTCAGCTTTACTTTGCACTAAATGGAATATTTCCCTGCTTTACAGAGTTGAATAAACAACGGACGAGCCCCCAATTTTCACTGTTACGTCCCAGATGTAAGGGTCTAGGGTAAGGGAGTAACAGAGGAAAGTAAACATAAAATTGGTTGGGTTGAGTGAGTACCAGTCCCCTGCCAGGCACAACAGACACGTCAAATTCCAAACCAAGTACTTTTATTTACAGAATTTACAAATGACAAAGTAAAATAGGAAGCAAAATAGACTTCAGGAGGGGGAAAGGCCAAAACAACAAACAAAAGGACCCTCTGACTAATTAGGGAGTAAAACTGTCTAAACTGACAAAATGAAAGAAAATTAACAACAGAAATGTACACTAACTCCCTAACTAAGCAAAAACAAGAGAAAAAGATTCACAGAAATAAAATGGCACCCACCTCCCTACAGCTTCCAACATAGAGAGACACGTAGTGCAACAACAATGCCACTACGTATACGGATGGCTTCAATAAGCCGTAAGCTTTACAGAGTATCAAACTCTTACAAAACAACACAAGGCAGACGAGAGGTACAGCACTCTGGAAGTCAAGCTTCAGTGTGGTAGACATGTTGACCAGCTTTTGAGCTTGCAACCTCTTGCACAGTAACAAGCAGCAGGTGAGAGCGATCACCTCCCTCTCCTCCGCACCTGGTTGAGCAGCAGTGACACACAGAGACACAGAAGGGGAGAGAGAGCAAGATAGCACACAGCAGCATGTAGAATCCAACAATACTATAAAAATAAACACAGAACGTAACACACATGATGATTGAAATAGTGCAAATGTCCTTGAGCTATTACCTAAATAAACTCTGAAAAGATTGTTTTCTAAAACATCATGGACGGAATTATACTGAGCTCGCGGCGCCGTCTGCAGAACAGTTCAAATGATTCAAAGCGCCAGAATCAGCGCTGAAACATGCTCCTGCTTAAAATCCTGTAGTGTGAACTAGGCTTTACTCGACCCAGTGATATTTTTATGAATGGCGGTGAGAATTTGAGATTGCTAGTGCTGTCATAAAACTCCTAACGGTTGTGATGTAATTATATAACAGTCTGGCGTTCTACATGTCTGCTGTTACAGTACTGTTTAGTTTCGATCACTGTTCAGCAGCTGGAAAAAATTAAAAATCATTCTGAAAGTGATTCTAATGATATTGTTCCTCTGTGTTGCTGTTGTTATAGCTATGGTATGGACTTATCTTTTCTCAGAGAATGAAAATGATTATTAAGACGTAATCTTAAGACAGGGCACATCCAAGAAAATCCCCATCTTCCTCCTCCTTACCCACAGACTTCACTCAAATTAACATCCCATTGCTCTGCATTTCAGCTAAAACATGATCAAAGTAGATCTTTGGTCTTCTTGTTGAATTATTTATGTATGATGTGAAGTAGTGTATTAAGTGATGCAAGTTGTCTCAAATTAATGAAGTGTTTTGTTCTTGATTGTATATTATCAGGTTCTGGTACAATGATGATGAAGAAAGGATGTCTGCAGTCAGATTCCTGCTGAATCTCTGTGTTGCTGCAGAAGAAACTGACAAAGATACAGGAACAAGATTCTCCACTCTGCTGTCATCTGTGTGCAGCTACAAAACCTTCCCTCTTGATGAAGAGCTTTATGATTATGATGCTGATGTTCAGAGTGATTTCCTGCTGGATCTTTGCTCTCATGTGAAGAACTATGAGACTCAAACAGGCAGGAGTTATCTTCCAGCATTACAGTCAGTTTTCCAGTCACCTGATGTCTGGATCATAGATCTCTCAGAGAGAAAGAGCTCTGTCCTCCTGGAAGTGCTGAAGCTCCAGACAGAGAAGAAACCAGTAAAGCTGAGAAGATGTTCAGAGGAAGAGAGAGAAGTGATGAGTTTCCTTCAGTGTCTGCCCTACATCTCACAGCTGAGGTGAGAAAATCTCTGGCTACTTACAGTTATTGTGAAATATGATTTCTGCATAAGCTGGAGCATGTTTTCTGGTCTTAATGAGTGTCTTTAGATTAGAGGCTCTGTTGTGTTTCAGTGTTAGCTATAGAGTGATGCATTCTGACCATTCACTACATCTTAGAGCTGCACAATTAATCGAATACGATTGACATGTACATCTCGTCAGTAAAGCCGGTTCTGTGATTAGAAGTAAATCACCATCACATGCTTTCAGACTGAGCAGAATTTACTACTAGGGTGACCACTCGTCCCGCTTTGCGTTGTACCGCACAGCATTTTCACCCCTCGTCCCGCACGTCGCATGCTGAGAAAATGTCCCGCATTTTCATCAGTCTGTTGGTTTTTAATTATCATATTAAGAAAACGTGCATGTGTTCTTTTGCCTTTTTAAGAAAGCATTTTATTTATTCTTTTTCTGGTGTAGTTTCACCTGTATTTAACAGCGATTCATCAGAATACAACAGCCATTTTTTAAAATTAATTAAATCATTCAGTACATTTATATAGCGCTTTTTTGCCCTCTCAAAGTGCTTTACATTGTGAGGGAGTATCTTCTCATCCACCACCAATGTGCAGCATCCACCTGGCTGATGTGACGGCAGCCATATTGTGCCAGAACTCACACCAGCTTACTGATGGAGAGGAGACACACAGCACAGACCACAGGGTGAGCACCCCCTGCTGGCCTCACTAACACCTCTTCCAACAGCTACCTAGTTTTTATTCTATTCTATTCTATTCGTTTTGGTGTAATTAATTTAAATAAAATAAAAACTGTCTAAGTGTACTGTTAGACTAACTGAGACTGGTCACAGCACTTGTGTACTGTTACTCTCTCGTTGGTCTGATTGCGCTCCTCATTTGTAAGTTGCTTTGGATAAAAGCCTCTGCTAAATGATTAAATGTAGAAAACAAACTTGCTGGTGTTCCGGATAATTTGGTAAAGTAAACGCTATTTTACAAGGCGTCATAATGGCAACAAAATAGAAAAAAATGTTCTTATGTTATGTAGCATTGTGATGTAATGATGTTTTCTGGAAGGGACTAAAGGAAAAAGTGTTTTACAAGCTGAAAGACAGAATAGAAAAGTTTTTATTAAGTTAGACAACAGTTTCAGGTTATGTTTTAGTGTTGTAACATGTCCCACATTTGTTTTGTTTGGTGGTGTTCACCCTATTTACTACACAGAGCTCTAGTTCACTGACAAGCTACGCAAAAAAATCACAAACAATATAATCGTGCGATAATGAAATTGAAGAAATCGTTCTGTGACAGTGAAAGCTGTTTGCGTAGCTTCTCAGTGAACTACGGCTCTGTGTAGTAAATGCTGCTCCATCTGAAAGCATGTGAAAATACCACATTCAACAACATGTTTTTACTCCAGACTCACTTCATAACGTCAGCCGAGTGTTTGAAATAAATCAGATAAAACACATATTGTCCTAGTGGTGTGTGTATTAGTCACTTTGAATCAATGAAAGCAGTTAAATCTTCTGTTTATTCAGCAACCTCTTCCTCTGTAAGTGATTTTAAAACAGAAGACAGTAGATTTAAAGACTACAATAAGATTTCACTTCTACTGTTTTAAAATCACTTACTGAGAGGAAGGGAAGGTTTTGGGTTTAACTATCGTGATTCAAAGTGACTAATACACAGCACCACTAGGACAATATGTGTTTATCTGATTTATTTCTTACTCATTTATTATAGTTTGGACATAAAAAACATGTTGTTAGTGTATTATTTTCAATGCTCAGATGGAGCAGCATTACCACACAGAGCGTAGTTCACTGAGCTTCATAAACAGCTTTCCCACAGAACATTTCTTGATTTCGTGCTCTGCGATACCAATGTTTGTGTTTTTTGCGTAACCTCATTGAATCTGTAGTAAATAGGGTGACCTAAAACTGGGACATGTTACCAAAACATAACTATCTATCTAACTTAATAAAAAAATTTTCTATTCTACCTTTCCTTTGTAAACACTTTTTCCTTTGAATTTGCAATGCCTTTTTTCTTTTTGTTGCCATTATGACTACCTTGAAAATAAATAAGCGTTTACTACCAAATTATCAAACGGCAAATTTGTTTTCTACATTTACATTTAATCTAGCCTTTATCCAAAGCGAGTGGCAATACACAGAATGCTGTGACCAGTAGTCTAACAGAACGCCCCAGCAGTTTTTATTTCATTTAAATTAATTAGACAAAACAGAAATAAACAGAATAGAATAAAACTAGGTTTGCCGTCGAGAGAATGTTAGTGAGCTTCACCCTGTGGTCTGTGCTGTGTGTCTCTCTCCACCAATAAGCTGTTGTGTGGTATGGCGCACTATTTTTATGGCTGCCGTTTGTGTAAGCTTTTGAGTGGGCAAAAAAATGTACTGAATAAATTAATTTTTAAAAAATGGCTGTTATATGGTGAGCGATTTCTGATGAAACACTGTTCATACAGGTGAAATTTACACCTGAAAAGATAAATAAATAACTCTTAAAAGAGCAAAAGATACATGCACGTTTTCTTGAGTATAATTTAACAGACTGATAACGTGTGTTTTTATCAAATATCGGCGATCTTGAAAAGAAGTGAAAATAACGATGAGAATTTAAAGCAAAACAAAGCTGTGTGTCACCATATAGTAGTGAATCTCTCGGTATGTGAGATGGTGATTTTATAATCACAGGAGCAGCAGCACATGACTGTGCATTGTTAATTGATATACAAAAACGTGAGCGGTCAGAGCTCATCCTCAACTTGAGCACGAGTTTTCTAATCAAGACACTCGTAAGACAAGAAAACATGCTCAGCTATCTTTTGAAATCATATTTCCTAATAACTTAGTAACAGAGATTTTCTCACCTCAGCTTGTAATTCTTAGAATCATCACTTCTCTCTTTCTCTGAACATCTTCTCAGCTTTTTACTGGTTTCTTCTTTTTCTGTCTGGAGCTTCCAGCAGAAGGATTGTCCAGACATCAAAGGAAAATGACTTTGTAACACTTGGGGTAATGCGCAACGTCTTCATAGTTCTTCGCATGAAGTAACAGAGCAATCTGAACGCTAGCATCATTAATGCTTCATCAAAGAGGAAGATTTGTAGCTGCAGAGTGGAAAGTCTTCACCTACTGTCAGTTCTTCTGCAACAACTGTTCAGCAGAAATCCTGACTACAGGCACTCTTCATCATCAGACAATAAACGTCAAAGGCAAACACTTCATTAAATTGAGACAACTTGCATCACACTACTTGACATCAGACACAAATAATTCAACAAGAAGACCAAAGATCTAATTTGATCATGTTTTAGCTGAAATGCAGAGCAATGGGATGTTAATTTGAGTGAAGTCTGTGGGTATGGAGGAGGAAGATGGGGATTTTCTTGGATGTGCCCTGTCTTAAGATTACGTCTTAATAATCGTTTTCATTCTCTGAGAAAAGATAAGTCCATTCCATAGCTATAACAACAGCAACACAGAGGAACAATATCATTAGAATCACTTTCAGAATGATTTTAAATTTTTTCCAGCTACTGAACAGTGATCGAAACTAAACACAGTACTGTAACAGCAGACAATCTATCGTGCATCTCTCACTTCGTCAAATTTTATGACAGCACTAGCGATCTTTCAAATTCTCACCGCCGTAAATTCATAAAAATTTGGAGTGAAATACACTACAAGACACAAGCAGGAAACGCGATTCTGGCGCTTTGTCACAGCATCTTACCATAGCATGTCCATGTGTTTTAGAAAGCCCTTTGTCAGAATACAATAGCTCAAATTTTTATTTCAATCAAATCATGTTACGTTCTGTGTTTATTTTATAAAGCACTGTGTGCTATCTCTCCTTCTGTGTCTCTGTGTGTCTGCTGCTTGACAGGAATTGCCCGGAGTGATCGCTCTCACCTACGCCAGCTACCTTGTGCAAGAAAAGCTGGTCAACTTGAAATTTGACTTCCAAGTGCTACTCTGCAAGCTTACGGCAATTAGCCATCCATGGCGTGTGCACTACGATAATCTCTCTCTGTTGCAAACTATAAGGAGGAGTGAGTGCCGACCTGTTTCTGTGAATCTTTTTCTCTTGTTTTTGCTTTGTAGGGGGTAGTATTACATTTCTGTTGTTAATTTCATTTTGTCAGGTTTGTTTCATCAGAGGAGGATCTTTTTTGTTTTTTCCACCTCTATAATCTATTTTGCTTCTATTTTTTGTCATTTTAACTAAATTCTGTGATAAAAAAATATTTGGACTGAATTTGGTGTATTCAAGCGAGGACTCACTCAACCCAATATTCTATGTTTACTTTCATATATTACTGCCCCGCCTCGATCCACTCTGGGTGTGGCAGAAAAATTTTTGTGTAAAATCTTTATTCTGAAAATATAAAAGCGAAATCCATTCCATTTTGGAGTGCAAAGGAAATTGTAATACTAAAAATTGATTTGAAATCTTGTAAAATTATTGTGAACATTTCAAACTAATTTATGTTTGATGCTAATATTGCTTAACTTTGGCTATTTTCTTTTTGGTAAGGGCATAGCAATGAGTGAACTGTTGTTCTCCCTCGGTGGAAATTTTTTGCTGACCGAGTGCTGGGTTCTTTCAATATCTGTGTCTAGAGGATATAACAAGAGCGATTTTGTACACAAATTGCACTATTTCATTGGAGGAGAAGCGTAGAGAAATATGAGAAGATGCTGCAGCCCTAGTCCGTTTACCTTGGGCGGCAGTCCGCAAGGTTAAAAGTCTAGCCATTAAACAACAGAACATACTTCAGGTTATCCAGCTCCCGTATAGCTCGAATAAGCTGAAATTTAGCGAGTGAGGCAGAAATTTTTACGCCGTAAGCTGTGCCCATCACGCTCTAGACTCTCACCACTGTCTGCTGTTCATCTGCGCTGTTGAGTACTGGTTTACCTGTGCTCAGGTTAGCTTGTAGCAAGTGCCAGCAACTGAACGTGCCTTCACAGCCTTTAATTGCTGGCCTTTTGTGGGAAAGGCTCAAAAGTGCTGTAACACCAATAGGCAATCTTGGATTATGATGTTGTAAACAGCCCACGTGCATGAGCTAGTGCCAGCTGCTGCTCGCCAGCAGCGCCAGCGCAGCAAAATACACAGCTGTTGGACCGCACGAGACCTGTTTAGTGTTTGTAGAGACCCGCCGGTTGTCAACTTTGCAGGCTCGTGAAAGTTCAAGCTGCCCGAGGTGCTGTAGTTCACCTTAATGAGCTAGCTCTCTGAAAACACAGTGTTTCAGCGGATGATTCGCACTCACACACAGGTCAGTATTCAGACCAATTAAAACAAAAAACATTTGAAATTTTTCACTCATTTATTCACAGCCTGCCAGTTTCTTCTTGTAATTAAAACTGTCCTCCTAATTAAAAAATTAGAACACTCTAATCAATGATAATAAAAAATTCTGATCGTTTTTTAAAATATATATACAAGGTGACATTTGATGAAACAGGGGCATTTCTTTTACCTTCATTTTTGGGTTTTAATTAAAATGTATGCAGTGTTTCCTCTAAGTTGGCTAATTGAAGGGACTATTATGGATAATCCCACACAAGAGCCACATGCTGAAGTAAATGAAAATAATCAGAAGAATAAATTAATGACAATCAATAGCACAAACAAAAACAGATAAAAAATTACATTATCAATGCTTAAATTTTTCAGTTGAGATTTCTAACTATAACCTATTCAACTAATGAAATAACTAACTGGATAGTCTTCGCTAATAATGAAGGACAGCAACAGGTTTATTTGGAAAACGCTTGTCCCATTTAAGACACCGTGCAGGATCTATATGTTATGACTCTGTCTTACTTTCTTTTAGGGCGCTTGTCCTAGTAATTAAAAAATTAGGAGCACCTTCTGATCAATAATCAAAATTCTGATCAAAAGTAGCCTTCTAACTCACGAGGCTAACAATACATATCAATTTATGCTTCGTTCAGTTGTATTGCTTAGCTTGACGGGTAAGCCAATCAAGCAGTCATGTCAACGATGTCCTGCGCTTAGCGGTCTTTAGATGTGGGGCGGGGCGTTTAAAATTTAAAGAGACATGACAACTAGCCCATAAACAAACTTAATATAAATTATTGTAAATAATTAATTCACGAAATTTAATTTACCATATCCATTGCTTGAATTTAATCAAATTTGTCATTATCATTTTTACTCAAAAATGTCTGAGGGACCCCCTAAGTCTATTTTTTACTTCTTATGGGGGGTCCCTAATGCCTTATGGGGGGTCCTGGATCCCCCCAGCCCCCCTTCAATTCGAGCACTGCTCCTCCCCGAACTTCCCGCTGCCCTGTATCTTGGTCTCTCATTGACTGTAGGTCATCACCGATGAGTTTTTCAGTCAGAACTCATTTCACACAGCAGGATTTTGAATCGTCGGTAGGTCCAGATATTTAGCATGCCAAACATTTAATGGGCGTTGGCGACACATCGGCGATGCTCTCAGATCGTGTCTTTGATAATTCACACTGCGTGATTGTCACTCGCGTGAACTAGCACAGATTTGCCTCCGATTTTGGGAATTTGTCAGCGATTTCACAAAACCTGACGGTGAGTGAAAAACAGGGCTAAAATCGTGCAGTGTGAACTCGGCATTAGCTGGTCAAAGTGCCTCTCTTGTAAACAGGAGATCCTGAGTTTGAATGTCAGCGGTGCCTCCCAGCAGGTGGCTTTCCTTTGCAAGTTCTTTCTTGGACAGGAGGCCCTCACAGTGCCTCTGCTTTTTGAACCGCATGTAAGTTGTGCTGAGACCTGAGGACCTGTCCTTCCTGCCGTCTCGGTATGGCACAACTGCATGGGGCTCTGTGGCGCAATGGATAGTGCATTGGGCTTCTAGACTGCCGGGTGAGGCTTATTAAAGGTTGTGGGTTTGAGTACCACCAGAGTTGTGGCTTTTGGCTTTTTGTTTTGTGTTAAGCCTTATACTGCACACTGTTGCCCTTAGGCAGTGGTTTTCAAACCTGTCCTGCAAGCACTCCTGCCCTGCGCATTTTGTATGTCTCCCTTGTCAGACACACCCAATTCAGGTCTTGCAGTCTCTACTAACGACTAAAGGCAACAGAAAGTTTTAAGCAATCTCTTTTAAGCTGTCCAACCCATGGACCCTCCCAGTTGGATATTTTGATCCACTGAGGCACCCTCCCAGAGGCCAAACATGCAGGTCAGCGCTGTGGCTTAGTTGGTTAAAGAGCCTGTCTTGTAAACAGGAGATCTGGGGTTCAAATCCCAGCGGTGCCCTTGTGTCCCTCAAACGCTGGTTTTTCCAAGGTTGGACCACAAACAGGGATAGCGAGGAGTTCAAAGGGCAGCAGGCGGTTCCATTTCTAAACCATCCCGACTGAGTTGTCAACAAAAGCTGCATCCCAGTTCACAGACTGCTTCCTTCGAAGTGCATATTTGAAGGCCGATTGTGTCACGATGGCACGACAAAGACCGTCACAATTCACGATGCACCCTCCAAAGGCTGCATTTGAAGACCGATTGCATCACCGCAACACAACGAAGGCTGGCGCAATTCGAAAGCGACTTCAAATGTGACCTCCGTTTCACCGGCAAATGAAGCATACAACAGATGGATCCTTCGCGGCCTACCCTGTCCCAGAATTCATAGCGCGCCGGTGCCTACGGGACTTTTATTCAAACAAAATAGCGGGTGATGGTTCTGTGGCGGCCGACGAATACACTTATGAATGTAAGTACTGTGTTTTAATTTACTCAAATAGCTAGTGAAACAAATGTTAAAACTCAGGGGTCTTAAAAATGTGAACTTTAACAATACCACTGCACAGATTAATTTGTTAGGTGGTCTGAGGCAAAAGTTCTTGTATTTATTAAATTGAGGGCTGAATATGATAATTCCTTTACTGGGGACAAAAACTCTGCCAGTGTGGCTTGTTGGTAAGCTATTGCCACTTGGTGGTAAGCTATTTGTAATATTTCCACTAGGACCTCTTGTGCACACAACAATTAGCCCTCACCCTATATAAAGGCCACAACAATAAGACAAGAAGTAGATAAGGCTACTTAATAAGTAGATAAGTCTTTCACTTGTATTTGTATTTTCTTTTAATTTATTATTGTTTTGTAGTGCTGTCATGCAAGATATGTCCACAAATGTTTTAGGCAAACTTGATCCAGAAATATGATTTCTGGAGTATTTTGTATGCAAGTCCTGCTGTGTCATATTTTCTAACCTTAAGATTGCAGCCCTGTCTTAATATTTTTTTTATAAGTCTTTCCTTTTTTGTCTTCTTTTAGGACAGTCCTGGAGAAAATTTCCTGCTGGGAAACTTAAAAAATAAATGAATGAATTTGTTCTGTACATTACTTTTGTAATTTAAGTTATTGTTTTATTTTTGTATTATAAGTTGAAACTTGTAAATAAAAGACAAGAAGTAGTTCTGAAAAAGTTTATTTTTGCAAAGCAAGTTATAATTTGTAAATGACAGAAATTCTTCTATACATTTTTTGCCTCTAATTAACATTTGTAAATGAAAATAAATTGTTCTATACTAAAAGTACTTTTTACAGCTAATTACAAAACTCAACATCAGAAAAACAACATAAAAATTAAATTAACAATACATAAAACAGATTGGGGAAAAAAACAACATTTTTATACGCTTTCATTCAGCTGATCAGGGAGACCCTGGTGATGCTGCTGGACCTGGATGGGCTGCCATAATAAAGAGACTGGTGTGGCCTCTTTGGGGCATCATCTGGGATGGTCTCCAGAGTGTTTAAGTGGATATTTCCACTGTCCCAGCACTGGGACGTTAAGGTTTATCCTGCAGTACAGGGTATTTTCAGTAACTACTAATAGTGCATTAAGGAAAAACTGCATGCATTTAAAACCTTAAGTAAAAGTATTATCATGCATACTGTAATGACCTTAAGGTATGAAGAGAAAACGTAAAAGTATGTATTCTGCAGAAAAACTTGCATTAATATTACTGCTGCACTACTGTGTATGTTGCATTTTACTTCTGAATATGTTCAAGGTTGTTACATTTAAAATACTTTACTGTTGGGCAGTTTAATGTAAAACAGTGCATCATATTGTAAAAGGCCATGCTTTTTTAGTGTTGCTGTCCTGTGAGGAAAAGAAAAAACTCAGCACTTCTCATTTGTACATGAATACTTAAGGAATTATTTCGTTACACTCCACCACTTTATTTTGCAAATGAAACAAAGTTTATTGCTAGAATATTTACAAATAGTTGCTAACTACAGCTGCATTCCAAATCAAAGGCTGCTTCTGAAGGACTCGGACCAGTCTAGCCTACAGAGGACTGTTCTTATTGCCTATAGCCACTGTGACAGCTGCCGTTGACGAGCGAACATTTGTAAGTGGGCTTTTTATATTCAACTGCATAAAACTAAACAGGGTTGAAAACATGTCTGTTCACCATAGTCCATTAATGTACATAATAATGAATAATAGAATAAACTACATAAAATCGCATTTTTGTAAGATATAAGTAAACATTCAGCAGCTTTATATTTTGTATTTTTTCATATCATTACAATATCCTAAACTAAAGCCTGGCTCACACTACAGGACTTTTAGCCCGATTTAGCCCTGATTTCCCCTTCCCAAGAATCGGAGCAAAAATCTTGTCGAGCACAAATTGGGGCCGCCCTGATCATATCAAACATGTTTGATATTTAGGATTTAAATCGGGCTGATGACGGCTATATGATTATGTCAGTACTTTCACAATAGCCAATGCGCGACCGCAAAACAGCTGCTGTACGGCTCTGTTGGATAGCCTGTTGAAAAAACCAGCATATGCTGGTTAGTATGTTTTGAAGCATGGCTGCTGGATGGAGCTGGTCCTAAGCTGGTCCTAAGCAACTAGCTCCTGCTCAGGACCAGCTTAGGACCAGCACATGACCAGCTTAAGCCAGCTAAGGACCAGCATAAACCAGCTCATGACCAGCTAAAGACCAGCTCAAACCAGCAGCCATGCTTCAAAACATACCTAACCAGCATATGCTGGTTTTTTCAACAGGGCTGGAGACGGAGGAAACTGCTTCTTGACGTTTTATAGTAACACGACTTTCTGTATTAATGTGTCGAAAACGTATCACAACCGTAAGTACAAAGAGAAGCACTGGGGTGAAATCACCTCAGTTTTGAACGTACCGGGTGAGTGCAGAAAGCTGCTAGCATGCTAGCCAACATATGTAAACATCACTGAAATGTCAATGATGATCTGTGAGATCACGTGAGGCGCTCCCTCTGGCATTATAATCTTAATAATATCCTGTAGTGTGTGATGCGCCATGATTATCAAATCTTGTAGTGTGTGCGTGTTTAAGATTTGAGAGAAGATAATCTGCAAAGATTCTCCTTATGTGTGTGCTGCAACCAAATTTCATAATCGGTTAGGATTTTAAAACTCCTGTAGTGTGAGCCCGGCTTAAGCTGAAATCCAATACTTACATTTAAAGTGAATTTCGGTAATTAAAAGTCAAAAACTAATAATTCAGGATCCATAGTTATTTTCATTTTCATTAACAAATAACATCCATGGCAGCTCTCTTCTCGCACCATTGCTATGCGACAGGATCAGCAATTGGGAACACCTGGTGGTGCGAAATCCTGCAAAGACTAGACTCAGAGTGTCCTACGAAGGCCGTGTTGGCTGCATCCTTCGAAGGACTCGTCCTCCAAAGGCTGTAGCCTACAAATTGGGACACAGCTGAAGACTTTTAAGCTGTCCACTGCCTGGCCTGCGAACCAGTGGCCTCTTCTCTGGATGCTGTGATCCTCTGAGTTGCCCTCCCTAGTAAACAGGAGATCCTGGGTTCGGAGCGCCAGCTGGCGAAGGATAGTCCGACAATATGTCGTAAATGTCAAGCAATGTCGAACTGCGGAGCCAATCGCGTCGAAGCGCTATGACATTCGGGCCAATCGCGTCGAAGCGTTATAACATTTCCAGCCAATCAAAAAGCGCGATTCTTAACATTTTCTTAACATTCGTGACATTTGACCAATCAGAGTACAGGGGGATGTCGACGGCACGTTTCCGCGTATCACCGCTAGGTGGAGGGGTCAGCGCTTCTAGTCAGGTGTCAATCAAACTGCCGAACCGCGCCGAAGGTGTACGAAAGAATGACATAATCCTCAGGGGGCGTGTCAGAGGTCAAAAAAGTTCAGTACTGAAGTTCACGACCAACGACGACGAGCGTCATTGCCGCGGAGCTCAGCATCATTTTACGGAGGACAGCGAAACTTCATTTTATAATCAAATACGGTATCACGGACTACGACAGGTAAGAAATGATAATGTAATTGCATACTTCTACATGTTTTAATTTTTTTTATTTTAATTAGCGTGTCGTTTTTAATTATTCTTTCAAAACTGTTTAATCGAACTCAAGAAAAAATGTCTGGCAAACAAAAAAAATCGCATAAAGGCTATCAGCGTGCATCTTTGAATGGGATGCGGCTGATGTCTCTAAGCAAAGAGAGAGCTGTTGATGTCCCAGGGTTGGCCTGCACTGACAGATGAAGATGTCAACAAGCATCTGACCAGGGAGGAGCTGGCTCTACATTGCCGGAGGAGGACCTGTGGAGAGGAGACTACCATCCTTCTCCTTGAACGACTGCTTACAGAGCTCCTGAGCAGCAAGGGCAATAACTCCCTGGGTGTTCCTCTTCTGGACCGAGAAAGGATGGAGCACATCTGGAGTGTCCAGAAGAAGCACGTTAAGTGTATCCAAGACCCCCCTGGTGTTGCACTCTATACAGAGACAGGGAGCTTAACCAAGGGAGGTGTGCTTCTGAAGACATACAGATGTGCCAGAGGCTCCATTCCTCTCGAATCCTTTCATTTACACCTGAACCGTTTCATCCCAGGTACGTCTTTGTCACACACACTGTGCATATGTAAAGAAAGAACATTAAGTGTCTTTGTGTGCTTATTTAACACTCTCTAAAACTGTTGTGTCTGTTTACAGGGACCAGTGCAAACAGTCTGAACTTTCAGATTTATTTGCTGGAGGGTCTACACAGGTGGAACCAGAATCGGGAGGCTGCTTCCCTGTCATCGGAGCCATCAGCTTTACGCAGCTACACAGGAGAACTTGTTCACTGTGTAAACAGCAATTATGAAAAGCTGTTTGGCAGGAAAGTGGTCCCCATGTTTTGTCCCCCTGCACGTTACACTGGTAAGAGAATTTATTATTGTTAATTAACTTGCAATTTCTGTATAATCTCAGTCGATATTTTATATTTAAGCCTATAAAGTCTACTGTATCTGTAATTTAGACCTCTCGGTATCTCTACATGATCAAATTTTCTTGAGAGCATGCCTTTATTAAGTCTGATTGATATTTTCTATCAAGTCTACCTTCAACTCATACTTAACGTGCCATTTTGCTGTGAAATCTTTATTATTAGAAAGTAATTGTTATTTTTAGAAAGATTAACTTGGATATTATTAGTAATATTTGGTGACCATTTACTGTACTGAAGCAACTTTACTTAGGTTTACTTGATTAGAAAAATCAATTTACATGTAAGTGTCAAATATGCTCATCAGGTTTTTGAGGAACATTTATTTGTATGTCTCTCAATCATCATTGTATTGCATTGCATTATATGTTTTGCCCCCACAGTTATAGGTTCATGGCCTCTGAATATTTTTTTTTTTCTCATCGATTATGAGCTCCATGTTCTCACACTATTACACTATATGAGCTACTACAAACGCCTTATGTATCAAATATGATAAACAACCATTTTATTTAATCCGTTTGTTTGTTTTTATTCCAGGTGAGCTCATTGGAGTGCAGTATCTGTTCCAGCAGACTGGTCAGGCACTGCAGGACATGAACCCAGACTCTGAGGAGACTGCAGAACTCATCGAGGATCTTAATGTGGAGGAGCGAGATGAAGATGAGGGCTTCTGTGACATCAGCGAGGATCACACCATTGCTGATCCAGAGGTTGTTCTGTCACCACCCTCCTCCACACTGACACTGGCTTCTTCCACCCTGGTCACCAGCAGTGACACGGCTGTACTGGGTTCCACATCCCCTTCACTGGTCCCTGACCCCACACTGTCTCCTTCATCACCTGGACCCTCAGGGACTGCTGTCTCACACGTTCCCTCTGAAACGTCTGTTTCACCACTCCCCTCAGAGCCAGAGGATGCTGGTCAGGATGATGATGAAGAGACGGTAAGCGCACCTCCTCTTTATTTCTTTCAAATAAATTAGAATAATTCAAACAAGGATGGATCAACATCTACTTCTTACTACTGCTTTAAATCCAGACTTTGCTCAGATTTTAAACTAAAGTCATTAGTAGGCAACAAAGATTAGCATTGAGTCAAATCTCAAGTTTTATTTTGTTAGTGCTTTGTACGATACAGATTGTTTAACAGCTTCACATTGATAAACAGGAAAATAACAGAATCAATGGAACTATGCATCAAACAAATGTGATGAAAAAAATTATATTTTGTGCTTGTGTTTTTGAAAAGGCTGTTGACTACCAAAATGTCCCGGGATATCAACATGTGGACAGGCTGGCAGAATATCTGGTGGAGCTCCGGGGTCACACAGCCCTCAGCCTGACCAATCAGGAAGCCAACACAATAATTGCACTTTGGCAGAACCTGGATGACCGGGACAAGCAACGGGTGGTGTATGCAGCTCGACACCAGAAGAGACTGCTGAGTGGACGCTTCAGAGTACCAAAGACGCCCACTCAAACCCCTGGAGTAGAGAGCACTATCAGAAGTGTGCTGGGTGCAAGCAGCGCACCTGCTCAGTGGCCTGACTGTTGCCGTCTGGTGGAGACCATCTTCATCAGGCTTTGCACTATTCACCCAAGCCCCAAAAGAAAAGGCAAGGGAACACTGTCGAGATGGTCTCTGATCCTCCAAGACTACAGAAGCAGGGGCGTGGCACCCGTGGGGGATGTGGGTGTTTTAACACCCACACTTTTCCCGGTGAGAGGGTTCAACACCCGCACTTTTTCTGCAGTTTTTCCGCAGTTTTGCACAAGCATGCCACAGTCGCTCCTCCGTTTCTCTGGCCGCTCTGTCTGCGCTCGCTGCGGCTGCCTCCTCTCCCCTCCCTCTCAAACATGACACCGGCTTTGAGTGTGACCGGCTGATGATTGGCTGTTCTGCCTTAAGTCCCGCCTCTCTTGGTGTGTTAGATTTATCGGTCAGCTCGTGCTGAGGAGGCGGGAACTTATGGTTATGGTTATTTACATCTCCCTTTTCCAGGTACTTTGAATGAGTGTTTTTTAATGAGTGTTTATGAGTGTTTGATATGTGTTTGGGGAGATGTTCTGTTTATGTTTTGTTGACATGTCGACACTTAGTTTTTTAGACTAATGCTAATTGGGATTGTTCAGCAGCTAGCTAAATTCGGTTATGTATGTGGCATGCAATGTATAAAGTAACTGTGATGAAGAAGGCAAGGAATTGACGAGGAGGAGGGACAAATTGTCATTGTTAAGCAGTGCATTTATGGGTTTATTGCCAGTGCAATTGATTTTGATATTTTGAGCATTGTTTGTTGATAATATATGTTGTTTGTATATCTGGAGTTTGTAACAAAAATAATTTCCCCCTGGGATTATTAAAGTATTTCTGATTCTGATTCTTTAGTCTGTATTGTGCTTATTTTCACAACAGAGTTTTGACTATTTTCTGTGTGTTCCGAGTGTGTTTATACTTTCTAGTATCACTCATTTAAATGGGAAGCTTTTTATATCTTGTATGTTATACCTTTTGTACCCTTCTGTCATTGTATTCATCGTTTTTATTGTTAACAAACAAACCACATCCATCCCCCGCACTTTTGAAAAGCTTGCTACGCCCCTGTACAGAAGGATAAGGCAGCTTGTACTGGGCAACAGCTTGGTGATGGGAGGAACCTCAATGCAGCTGGTGGAGGTTAACCAGAACACCCTGATTCAGTGGTACAACAACAGACAGAAAAAGCAGGAGCTGTCTGTGCTGCTTCAGGGCATTCAGTTGCCTCAGACCCTCCCTGAAGCTCAGGAACCTCTCCAGGCTGCCAAACGCCCACGGACTGAGCCAGAACAACCAGCAGAGCATCACCAGTACAAGCTACCAGAGAGCACAGCAGGTCAAGCAAAGCAAAGGCAGACTTCTACTGGACGACCTCCTCTCAGACCCAAGGCACCAGCACAGAGTCCTATGTTGGTTATGCCATCAGCACCTGGAGCATCAGTGCAGATGGTACCCAACATGCCATACCAACAGCACCAGGTTTCCAGGGGTGGTGCCCGGTGTTCCAGGGTCTGCAGTGATTCCAGAGCTGCCGATGGTCCAGGGAATGCCAGTGATTCAGGGTATGCCGATGGTTCAGGGGATGTCAATGATACAGCCACAGTTACAGCCTACAGTGGTGCAGGGCACCAGTTTACAACCTGCTGCACCAGCTGCCAGTCCCCAAGCCATGCCCAAGAGACCCTACAAGAGAACTGTTGAGGCAAACACTTACAAGAAGTGCGGGCAGTTCAAAACAAGTGCAACGGGACATAGCCAGTACAGGGGCCGGATGTACTGCCCACAGACTGAAACTGTTACAAAAGAACAGTGGTTAGAGGAAATGCGGCGAACCGTTCCCAAATAATGTATATATTTTTATTTATTGTAGTGTTGTATATAGTTGTTTAAATATAGTTCACTATTGTTAATGTTTGTGTTGAACATTATTTAACTTTTTGTTTGTTTAAACATTAATATTTTATTTAACTTTTGATTTACTGTTTTTAAACCCTATTTAACTTTTCATTTAACTTATTTAGTGTTTTTGAAAACTTGATATTTACCATTTTATTTACCTTTTAATTTACTGTTGTTTGAAAATTTATTTAACCTTTAATTTAATTTATTTAATACTCATTACTGTTCTGCTGGCATAATTGTAAAATAAAAACAAATTGGCAAAAGATTGCTTTTATTTTTACTTTTGTAACAATATTTCATCAGTACACTGCAACAATAGAACATGTCTATAAAAAGATAATTTTGTACATTTTGTCATTCTTGTCACAGACATTTTGCAGCATATTAATTACTATTTTGCATCTTTTTCATTAGAAATAACAGATTTGTGTCTTGAATGAATGTAACCTAAAAATTTCTTAATCTGAATAAATAATATCAATACAACAACTACTAAATAACTAATAATAACAAAAACACATTTCCATTGGTATACTTTAATTTTCATGAAAGAATATCAAACAAAGTACATATGTACATTTTATTAACCCTGAAACTTCCTTTATTTAATGAAATTAACAATATTACAAAAAGTTGTCTTTAGCTGGATTCGAACCCCAGTCTTGGTGAGCACCTGCAATAGGAAACAGTGTAATATAAATGCGTGTTTTTCCTGCACGAAGAAACCGGAGAATGCATCACTGCGCGCATGCTGAGGAAGAGCCGTCTTTGAACGTCAAATTTCACCCTCTCTTTTCTTCATTTCTCTTTTCTCTTTTTCTTCCTTCCTCCTCTTCTTCCCTTCTTCCCCGCCTTTGACGGACTATTGTTCCCCAGCTTAGCGCAGCGGTGCCTTTGGTCGTCCGCCTGTGTGCCTCGACATAGCGGTCCTTGTGGAGCATGTACTTTTGAAAACAGCGAGGTGCTGTGGCTTAGCTGGTCAAAGCGAATGTCTTGTAAACAGGAGATCCTTGGTTCGAATCCCAGCGGTGCATTTTCGCCGGTGGTTGCGCTCTGTAAGCTCGTCGTTTTTTTGAACCGGGCGTCAATTGCACAGAGACCCGAGGGAGCGCTTGACCTCACGGCGTTGGACAGCTTCCAACTTTTTAGAATGGATTCATACAACTTTTTGAATAGTCTCCTAATTTTTCTGTCCATCAAAACATCTGCCAGTCGTTTTTTATGTTAGAGAATGGAATCGATTTCACACTCTTCTCTCCAAAACTGCCCACAGTAGTTTGATAATATTCAAGTCAGGTGATTGAACTTTTTGTGAAAATCTCTGTGGAAGATCTCTGTTTTTTTTTTTCTTTCGTGGAGTCAAGGTGTTTAAAGTGAATACTGAGGTTTGCGGTCACTTTGATCCAGTAGTTTTTTGTTGTAGCTGTTATTGTTAAATGGTCCCTCTCACTCACTTTCAGTTTTAGCCTACTATTTTTCTGAAGAAGTCTTGCCATACTTTGTGTACACAGTCATAACCTTAAAGACTGTTGATCTTAAAATACCAAACAACTGGGTTGTTAAACAGGCTCCCATGATTTGTCCGTAAGTCTTAAGAAAGACTTAAGACAGCAATGGAAAGTTTACCAGCATGCTGTCTTCTCAGTGGTGGAAAGAGACAAACTGCATGATATGAATACTGCTGCAAATACTTTCTCTGTTAACCTCATTTTATTAGTCATTTTCACTACTTGTTGCCATTATAAGTCATCTTATGGCAAAATACAGTGCACCCAGAAAGTATTCACAGCGCTTCCCTTTTTCCACATTTTATGTTACAGCCTTATTCCAAAATGAATTAAATATTATTTTCCTCAAAATTCTACAAACAATACCCGATAATGAAAACGTGAAAGAAGTTTGTTTGAAATCTTTGCTAATTAAAAAAAAACAAAACAAAAAAAACACATCACATGTGCATAAGTATTCACAGCCTTTGCTCAATACTTTGTTGAAGGACCTTTGGCACCAATTACAGCCTCAAGTCTTTTTGAGTATGATGCTACAAGCTTTGCTCATCATCATTTGGCAATTATCTGCCATTCTTCTCCTCGACTCTTCATCTCTCAAGCTCTGTCAGGTTGGATGAGGGCAGATGCACATTTTAGACAAGGCCCTTCTCCCCCCCAATCGCTCAGTTTGGCCAGGAGGCCAGCTGTAGGAAGAGTCCTGGTGGTTCCAAACTTCTCCCATTTATGGATGATGGAGGCCACTGTGCTCATTGGGACCTTCAATGCTACAGAAATGTTTCTGTACCCTTCCACAGATCTGTGCCTTAATACAATCCTGTCTCAGAAGTCAACAGACAATTCCTTGGATTTTATGGCTTGTTTGTGCTCTGACATGCACTAACTGTGGGACCTTATATAGACAGGTGTGTGCCTTTCCAAATCATGTCCAATCAATTGAATTTACCACAGGTGGACTCCAATCAAGTTGTAGAAATATCTTAAGGATGATCAGTGGAAACAGGATGCACCTGAGCTCAATTTTGAGTGTCACGGCAAAGGCTGTGAATACTTGTGTACATGTGATTTTTTAAAAAAAAAATTATTTTTAATAAATTTGCAAATATTTCAAACAAACTTTTTTCACATTGTCATTATGGGGTATTGTTTGTAGAATTTTGGGGAAAATAATGAATTTGATCCATTTTGGAATAAGGCTGTAAGATAAAATGTGGAAAAAGTGAAGCGCTGTGAATACTTTATGGATGCACTGTAAATCATGTGTTTGCACAGTTTGTGAGCTTGTAGTCTGAATAAAAAATATTTGAAGTCATCTCTTCTGTCTTAAATCAAAACACCACAAGAGCTATTACTGCTAAAAAAATTAATGAGGAATTGTAAGTGCTAAATACATTAAGAAATTGTTAAATACCATATGATTCCTATCCCTAATGATCAAGTTATCCATGCAGATATATTCCCTGGCTATCTTAAATTCCACAGTGTTGGCAGGTGTGAAAGTAGCACTGTACATTTGGAGTAGATTGAGCAAATAAATTAACCTGAAGTATTTTCCTTCATAATACATGGGAAAAAACAAAACAAAACAAAAAACTGAAATATTAAATTATGATCTTTGTTTTGGTCCTTCTGATGTTTTGTGGTGGTGGTAATGTGGTGGAACCCCCAAAAGGCAAGTATGTAGTGAATTAAGTCTAAACAAATTCTGTATCGCTGTAGATACATTCTGTAGATGTCACTGATGGCATTTTATTGGAAATTTGGATAAATGTTGGTTTGGAAATAAATTCATCTCAAACAAGAGGTTTGAGATACTCATGACAATTATCTATATACATTGCATTCACTGTACTTCACTGAAGTCTGATATACTATTAAGGAGTTATTTTGAGGTGTGACGCTTTGGTTGGTTTGCTCCTATATATTTAATAGGAGTGTATTTAGGTTTTTCTATCACTTCCAAGCCAAGGTAGTGCTGCAAGACTTCAGGAACCAGAACGGTCCCTTCCTAATGAAAGACAAACAGGGAGGCAGAATATAAAATTACTAAAACTAATGTTTGTTTAAAAATACACAAGTTATTTTACTTTCAATTTTACCTTGGTTTGGTGTGTCTCCAAAATCGCAATGACAGTACGTGGAACAGCACAAGCTGTAGCATTAACCTAAAATATGAGGAGGAAAAAAGAAAGGGTTTTTGACTGCTACAGCCATTTTTGTGCTGAAGGAATGGTTCTCTTCTTTTACTTATCTCCTACAATCATACTTACTTTTTTAACAGCACAACAAATTGAATGGAAATATTGCAGGCACAAAACCTAACTTTCCATATTATTAACATAGTATAGTCTCTTACCGTATGCGCATATTTAAGGTTTCCATCATTTCCCTCATACAGAATGTTAAGGCGCCGACTCTGGTAGTCTGTGCAGTTTGAGGCACTGGAAATCTGATAAAAGGAAGTTGATGTTCACCAAAAGAACTCAAAAGCAGACATGTATTCTTCTTTGTATATTTTACATTATTTTTACTCATGAATAAAAATTACAGTTACATTGACTCTTGACTTTTTGTTTTAAAGTATCATTCCAACCTCTCCAAAGGTGCCACGTCCTGGCATCCATGCTTCAATATCATATTTTCGGAAGGCAGGAGGGCCCAATTCTTGAGTGGGCATATCCAAGACTCTATGAGAGAAATTGTTATTACCATTTTATTAGAAAGTGCTTATCTACAAATCTTCATTGTATTCACTGACCAGTGAGAGTTAGTGCAATGAATGAATATTTCACAATAAATATTTTGTCCTTGGTGTGAACAGACATCTAAAACCTCTGTTAGCTCAAAAGCCACTAAGATAAAAAGATGCTATACTTCTATTTTAACGAGTTTGTGCAGAATACCATAAAAATTAAAGAAAATTAATATCAATTAGCAACATGTGACATGCTATGTGATATATTGCTGATGGTTACTGATGGAACAATGGTTAGATTGTAGACCTGTAATGAAGTTTCAGGGAAGAGAAAATCTCCTTCTGTAACATGACAAATTCATCCAACAATTGGGAACTCTCCTCTCCCGTCTCATTTGAAGTCACACCAAACATTTCAACCTGCATGAATAAAAACATAGTAAACATCTTAAAAAGGTAACACATAATGGTCATAGTACTACATTTACATTGGTCTTTTCATCACTGGTCTTAATCTTGACATGGACAGTGAATCACAACACAACTTTTGTATTTTTCTTTCACATTCTTTATTTTCAATGCTACTACTTCTGTTTTCTGATTACCTTGTTGAAATGGTGAACTCTGTAGAGCCCCCAGGCCTCTCTGCCTGTATCTGTTTCTGCTCGATAGCATGTGCTACTACAGACTGTCCTAGAACAAAAAAGTAATAATTTATCTTATGAATAACATTGTATGCATGCATCAACAACTTAATGCAGCATTTAGGCAGGCATTTAGGTCAATCAGGGACTTTTTTTGTACCTGACAGGTAAATCCTTCAGATTTACAGCATGATCCATGAAATAGCCTGGAAGGTAAATAAAGGAAAATCTGTCCTTGCTCATCATAATTTGATTGCGAAGTATTTTGAAAACCTCAAATATTGCTGCCTACTGGTCTATATTTTAGAATAATTTGATAAATAATAACTTGCATAACAAAAAAGTACATTTAATTTATAAATAACTTTGATTTTTTAGTAGAACTGACATGATTATTTTCAAATTATTATATATGATTAATGACCATATCACAGAAGTTCTCGATTTTCTCACCTGCCACTCCCACTTCCCCAGTACCAGCAAGATTAAGGTCAGGAAAGCGTGAAGGGTCCAGAGAGTACACCTGTGATTTATGAGCATTAGGCTGCATCCCACAACCCTCCTAAACAAAAATAGTGCCATGTCATGGAGATTCTTTATAGGTTGTCACTAAGTTGGCTAGTTTTGTAAACTTTGTAGGACATCTTTCCATAAAGAAATCTTAATACACAACTATAATGTAATAAAAATTTTGCTAAATAAAAATCAACATAATGGAGTTCAGAACAAAGCAGTACTCACAAAAACCACTGATTTTAACATGTCAGGAACAACCATGGGAATAAAGCCCTGTAAAATTATAAGAATTTAAAACAGAGTTTTAAGTGCACTCAACCTCTAAGAAAAAACTAAAACAGTGATATTGCATTAAGTCTATATATATATATTAGGGCTGTCAACGTTAACGCGTTAACGCATGCGATTAATCTAAAGATTTTAACGCATTAATATTTTTTTAACGCAAATTAATTGTTCGATAAGGTTTGATCCCAACTTCTTGCCGTCATCGCAGCGCGAAAGGTTATCTATCATTGTGTGATAAGGGTACAGTGAACCAGTGTTGCCAGGGGTCACGGTTTTCCCGCACAATTGGGCTATTTTGAAAATGCAGTCGCGGGAAAAATTACAGAGCCGTGGGTTGCGTTTTTTTTTTTTGGACTAATTTTATAATGTACTGCGGCCGCCCAAAGTCTATATAGACAAATAAAAATGAAAATAGATCCTTTTACTAATGTGTATTATACTTGGAATGTATACCTGGCAACTTAAGAACGGAGAGGCGGTTGGTTGTGTGAGTTAAGGCTTTTACACAGCAGAAATAAACATGACAACAGCCACTATAGATTATATAAGATAATAAACCCACGATTACGATAGGATATGGTTTGTATGTGATTTTCTTGAGATTTGGATATTTTCATAATAATGAATGTGTACATCTGAAATGCTAATTTGTACAGCGATAAAAAGGCTATAAATAGCATATTTTAACAACAGTAAACAACGAAATTCCACATGATCGCAAAAGGAAGTTATTACAAACACTCGATGGTGGTTTAAAGTGAGTTTTGAGTAAAAGTGTACTGTTAATCTCATAAGGTGTTTTATGTAGCATGATGCTAATGTTAGCTCTAATGCAACTGCAGAACAGGTCAGTTTCTTCTTCATAATGCATTTTGTCATAATACTTCACGTAAAGTCACAAGAAAATGTTTTGTTGTATTTATTTAGAAATACTTTTGATAATAGTTGGGTAAATGTATACTGGGATTGAAGCGATGTGGCTTATTAAACGTTTTATTGCCAGTATAAAGGCTGATAATGGCTGAATAAAAACAGAAGAATAATGATAAAAGAATAATAAGGATTATGTCTCACATCTGGCGGAGGTGTAAAAGGTTCTGTTTCCTTAAACTAGTTTGTCATGTATTTCTTTATTTCAACACATTTACAGGTAAATCCTCGTATTTTAAATTTGCGATTAATCACAGTCCATGACTGTGATTAACGCAATTAAATTTTTGAATCGATTGACAGCACTAATACATATATACACTATATTGCCAAAAGTATTGGGTCGCCCCTTCTAATGAACAGGTTTGACTACTTTAGTAATTTCTATGAGTACAAATCTTGATGTTAAAGCATATTATGATATTCTAGGAAATTGTGTGCTTCTAATATTATAGCAACAGTTTGGACAGGACCCTTTTCTATTCTAACATGACAATGCCACTGTGTACAAGGCAAGGTTCAAAAAGAAAATGATTGATTCATTCAGTGTGGAAGAACTTGACTGGTCTGCATAAAACCAAGTCCTAATCCCAGTTTAACACCTCTGGTGTGACTGTAAATGCAGACCTTGAGCCAAAAACTCGTCACCAGACACCAATGACTTGTACATACACTATATAGACAAAAGTATTGGGACACCCCTTCTTTAGAACAGCAAAATGCACTTCCAAATCTGTGGCAACAACGATGGGAACATAATTCATGTATTTAAAAATTGTATTTCCGTCTCGGTTGCAACAGTTTTGGAAGTGTCTAAAATGACTGTACCCATATGTACAAGTCATTGGTGTTTGGTGATGAGTTTTTGGCTCAAGGTCTGCATTTATAGTCACACCAGAGGTGTTAAACTGGGATTAGGACTTGGTTTTATGCAGACCAGTCAAGTTCTTCCACACTGACTGAATCAATAATTTTCTTTTTGAACCTTGCCTTATACACAGAGGCATTGTCATGTTAGAATAGAAAAGGGTCCTGTCCAAACTGTTGCTATAATATTAGAAGCACACAATTCCCTAGAATATCATTATATGATTAAACATTAAGATTTATACTCATGGAAATTACTAAAGTAGTCAAACCTGTTCATTAGAAGGGGGCGACCCAATACTTTTGGCAATATAGTGTATATTTTAAAAAGACCCATTTTACATTATTAAGTTCCATTCATGGGTACACATTCCAAAAGATGAAAACATACTAACCCGTTTCTGAAGAAGATCCATAGTATAATTTTGCAAGGCAAACTGAAGTCTGGCCCCTGCACCTCTCAAATAGTATGATCTGTGCCCTGACACATGGGCAAGCCGTCTAAGAGGAAAGAGATACAAAGGAAAAATGAATAAAAATAAATATTTAAATAAAATTAAAATATTAGAGAAAGAAAACATTTAACCTTTGTCTTATGATGTCAAGGCTCTCTCCAATTTGCAGGTGGCCTTTTGGTTTGAAATCAAATTCTGTAGTGGACACATGATACTACAGTATATTACAATACATCTTGTGCAACATGTCAATGCATTTGCAAAACAATTTACCAGGCACTGCCATGATAAAGGTAGTTAACAACAAATATTTATATAAAATATCTAAAATACTCTGTTAAACACTGATCTCATTAGAGAATTGCTGTAAACTGCTGCAAGAAATCAGGAGAAAGTCAAACCTCAAGGTCAATACAAGTCATGATTGCTGCTACTTCCCAACTCCAAATTATATTTTTGACTAAACAAGTTAAGGAGGGTTTATGTCAAATAAATTTACCTCGTTTCTGACCAACTAATTCGACCACTCTTGCCTGGCTCTCATCTCCGATGGGCTATGAGAAAAGAAAAAAGAAATACATCCATGTTAAGTAAAAGCACACCTTTGCGTGTGTATGTTTTTATATACTGTTATTTGTTTTGCTGTATATCTGATAACTGGATTTGAATAGTTTAACATGTCATTATTTAATACCAGTTAAGAGGAATGAATTAACATTTTTGATTGGATATCTTACTTAAACTACTACATACGTCCTTTTGAATTGAAAATAAGGCATTTCCCAGGGTTTTCCCCATTTTTTTGTATTGTGAAAAGGTAAGCGGTCTCTTACCACACTTGGATGTGATCTGTTGGGCAATCTTAGGGCACGGCAGTAATGTTCTTTCTCCAGCTCACCCTCTTGCACATACAACTGACTAAGTTTCTCTCTGATTGCTCTACCCTCTTCTCTAGCACTCGTGTACTCCTCAAGCTGTCAAGTACAAAACAGAGAAAGAAAAAGAGTGTTCCAATGCATATTATGCACAGTATATATTGAAAGGCAAGCAGAAACATCACTAAAATATAGTAAATATATTCACAGCTTTAAATAATTCTCAAGTAATTTGTTATTCATTAAAAGCTCATATTTAATTTTTCAAACTAAAGTCTACAAACTTACAAAAACCAAAGAAAGCTGGCACTTACACTAGCCAAAGTAGATTTGTCACGTTCATCCTGAAAGAAAAAATTTGGGGGAGGGTGAAAAAAACACATTTTTATGCAGAAATAAATACCCAGTTGACAAATAACATAAACAATAACTTTATTTCAAAATCAAGATTTAAAGTTAAAGCCTTAGAATATAGGCTAGTGCATTAATTATGTAGACTATTAACTGTGCTTTTTGTCTGTTTGGAGTGGACACCCAGTTCCCATTTACTTACATGATACAGAAAATAACAGCCAGAGTACACACCAGAAATCAACAATTTTTGGGCAAACTGTTCATTTAAAACATATTATATGTTTATGTATATATGCATATGTATGAAGCAAAGAGTATTTTTAAGAACTATAAATAATCACCACTTCTTGTATTTTCCCCTAAATAATTCGCATTTTAGCTTAATGGGATAGTTCACCCGAAAAATGAAAACTGTCATAAATACTATGTAAGACAATAGGTATTGTCACCTGTTTGGTTACCAATATTCTTCAAAATATCTTAAAATAAGAAAGAAATGCATACAGTCTAAGAGAAAAGAGATTGTTTTTTTATATGTGTGTTCTATCAATGCCACTGCTTTTAAATCATGAAAGATACAATTTGTTTTTGACGTGTATGTCTGTAAATCAGTATTTTTATTTCATGTATTGAAAAGAGATTTTGTACCTTTATTGTTCATTAATCTATGATGTTTTTAATGAAGGGACTAGAGAGGAAGGACAAAAGTAATTGCTTCTAGAGTATCTTAACAGTTCAAGAATGTAAGGGGATGAACTTAAGTTTTCAAACAGGTTGCTGCCCAATGGACCTAATGTCATACACATGTAAGGGTTAGATTTTGACTGAGAAACAAGGAGATGTTGTAAGCCAGTGGTACTCAATTCTGGTCCTGGAGTACCCCCAACATTGCACATTTTTGATGTCTTTCTTATCTGACACAAACAATGAGGTCTTGAAGTCTTTATCACTGTTGTAAGCAATATCAGGCACTCAAATGCATGCCTCAGATAACTTCTGAGTACTGCCTCCCTCTTTCTGTCACACTCTTGGTAGAAGATTTAGATATATTGCCTTTTTTATGATTTTCTTCTGTCTCCTTTGATGTTTCAAATTTAATCTACGAATGCATGGAGACAAATAAAAACTTGAATAATGCCTCTTTCTGTAGTCAAGGTCAGTATGCCTGGGAAAAGTCTAGGGAGTCAAATAAAATGTTTCAATTAAGAATATTTACACACTTCAGGTGGGCATACTATGGGATGTTGAGGAAGACAAAGGTGGATGAAGATAAACCTGGAAAATGTACATATATGATAAAAAGAAGTAGGAGCAGTGTTCGAATTGTGTCAAAGCTCTTGGGGGGTCCCCCTAACCAGACCCCCCACCCCCACCCCCACCTCCACGCCCCTTCAAAAATAAATAAATAAATAAAATTAAATAAATAAAACCTTATTAAATGATTCAGATTTTTTTGTCCTGTCCTCATTATCGTTGAGAAAACCTAATTCTAAGATAAAAGCTTATTTTACCATGATCAGTGAATTATGTGCACCAAACAATCACTAAGCAAAGAAGAATTAAATAACTAGCCTAGGGGTGTGCAATATAGACAAAAAATGATATCTTGAGGCAATATTTTGCTGAGTGTGTTGCGCTGCAGGACTGCCTTGGACAGCTGACTCCTAAAGTTTTTGATATTCTTCATATTCTGAGTGGTCAGTTCACAGCAGTGACAGAAATGAATCTTTTCCAACAAGTTTACTGTGATTTTTACCCTTTATGGACATTTTTACCTTTATAAAGGCTTTTTTTCTAGAAGTGTACATTATCTTTTGCTCAAATTCTTTTAATCAATAAAGTCAAATAGAATAATAAGATATTTGGGGCTTTTACCAAACAAATAAAATCATTATCAACAAAATTCATCTTTGCAATGCAGAGGATACACAGAAGCTGTATTTGAAGAGGCATTTAGATTTACACACTGTTTAATGCAGGACATTAATGCATTTAACCTGCAGTTACAAATGCATAAATAATGTTTTGATATGTTAATCCTAAAACGTTGAATATTGATATTTGAAATTATTTTAAAAAATGAAAAGGTACTTTAAATGTGAAATTAAAGTCGCCAGTAGGTGGCAGCAAGTCACTGTTAATAAGTGAGTCATTGTGATTGAGCCGAATCATTTAAACAGTTGATTCATTCAGGAACGAAACGCCATCATGTTGCTCAGAGATGCAAAACAGCGCCGTGGCTTTGTTTGGAACCATTTTTGTCGGCGAAATAGAGCAAAAATAGTCAATATGGTGTCTAAAACGTAAGTCTATTAATATCAACTTCTTGTTTATTGAACTGTTGTATAAAATCAATATCACATTTGTGATATTTGTGGGAAAAAATGGACCTCTTCGTGTGATATTGATTAGCTATATGAAATTATATAAATATCCACATTTTCTGCCCCCATGTCTTGATTTCTGGGCGCATTCTAAATGTATTTTTTCAGAATGAATCATGCAGTGAAAGAACAAATGAGCACAGTCAGTCTAGCTAGTGTTTAAGCACTCATAACTCCTCTTATAATCTGTATGATAAATGAATCTCTTACTTTTATCGTAGGTACATCTGCACTTTTGTTGCTTATGATGAGGGAATTCGCAAGTTTCAGTCTGAACAAAATTCAGCGATGACTAATCTGACCGCCTCTGATTGGCCACTGCATTCCTAAGCTCAACAGAATCGTGTGTGATTGGTTATGATGAGCAACGCTGTACATATGCGTAAAAATAAAATAAGATAACATGAGCAGGTCTAAATTTAATACAGCAATCGAATCTTTTTTATTTAATTTTCATTTTCACTAGTTTCATGTTTCAAGTATTATAGTTTTATTGAAACCCCCCCAGTATATTTTTTGGGTGTTATGGGAGGTCCGGGACCCTTCCCCCCCCCCAGTCCCCCCTCAAATCGAACACTGAGTAGGAGGCCTTATGATAATACTCATTTGATTATCCAATCACCTTTGACAGCCTTAGGTCAATGACAAATGAATATGTATGATTTTACTGAATAAATGCCCACCCTAGATCGCGATTGTCAAATACATTTGATTTGTTCATTTTATCATTGAGCGGACTGACTTTAATTTTACAGCTGAATTTCATCCACAACAGGTTTGGAACAACATGAGGGTGAGTAAATGATGACAGAATTTTCATTTTTGGGTGAACTATCCCTTTAAATTGTTGTGCAAGTTTAGATGAATAACACATCATACTGCATAAATGTGTGCACATACCACAAGAGCGCGGACTTTGGCACTGATCACATTCTTTCTCGTCTCCAAATCTGATATTTCTTTTTGCACCTTCTGTAGTTTCTTCCAGACTGAGACCTGGAAACACATTGTTCCACACAGATGTTCCAATTACGTTTTCACATTCATTATCTAAAAAACATGAGGGCAATTAGCGTAGCAGTATTGTTTTAATGAATGACATGTAATGTAGTGTCTTACAATAACTCCGACATCAGCTGCCCGCAGATCTCCTTTCCGATTCTCCACCTCCGCCTTCACCGCATCCGTGTCCTCGCACACACGCTGCATGTCCAGTTTAGGTTTGTGACTGTAACCTTCCAGCACATGCTCATACAGACTGCTCCTGACCGGTCGAGAGGAGCAAGGTCGGCAGGACCATCTAAACGCACTGCTGACATTGTGTCTCGAAGACGTAAACAGATACAAAGAGCAAAACCGTGTAGCTGCCTTTACAGAGGACGCCATGCTGAACGTTTAACTGTACAGGAGCCGATAGGATTCATTTCGCCCAAACGCGATTGGAAATGCGATGACTTGTTAAAATAATAATAATAATAATAATAATAACAATAATAATAACAATAATAATAAAATAGTTTTAAATTGTTTATCTATCTATCTATCTATCTATCTATCTATTTATTTATGTATTTATTTATTTATTATTTAACGATTGTGACAGCTTATTATTTTGAAAACGCTCAAAAATTTTCAGCCATATTATGGTGTAGTAGTGCTACATTATTTTACTGGAAATTACAGTTAGTTTTGAAAGGACTTTTACTATGGAAATCCTACTGGAATAACACTTTTTTTTTTCTTTTCTTTTTTCTTTCTTTTTTTTTTTTTTGAACCGTTTGTACAACCAGCTTGGCGACAACAAACTATATTTGCATTTGAACGATAAGATTAGGTGAATAAAAGAAAACGAAATAAATAAATAAATAAATAGATTAAATTAAGGGATGGCTTTTCTTATAAATCTTATTCTTCTATTATGGCTAAAAAGGTTTATTGCATTTTTATTTTTCATCACCTTAAGTGATTTTGCAAAAGAAAAACTCATTGTGAAATGCACAAAACATAGGTTTCATTCTCAAGTACTTAGATGTGTGTATACAATTTTCCCGGAATAAGGATATTATTAACCAGAAAGACATCTTTGTTATTGTTATTGAAAACATTCTAAGGTGAGGAAACTTAGTAAATATCAAGCCACAATGCTGCATACATACAAAATACATTATCAGTAGTTTCAGTATTGTCACAAAATACACATTTATTGCATTTATCCAAATCTTCGTCGTAAGATTTCACTGCATGGATATAAACCGTTTAATACTTTTAAATGAATTTCTATAGCTTTGAGAGTAAAAATATAAGGCTCTCTGTTCCAATTGAAACGGAAGTGAATATCCGTCACATCCGGTAAATCGGCCAATGAGAAAAGCGGAAGTTTAGTGTGTTGTTCCGGCAAGTGACAGAATCTCTCAGCTTGCTTCGCCTGCAATCATGGAGCAATGTTGGCAGCTGTGAGCAATAGTAGACATTACTGATCAAACAGTCATTTATTTCAACCTGCACTACGTTTTCTCTGGGTCAGTCCGGATTACCAGCCATTAATAATCTGCATGGAGCCGTGGTCGACAGCGTGGATATATCAAGCGTGCGTGTATATTTTTGTGCTCATATGCTAAGGATGGACAACACACCGTAATGAGCCGACCAATTTGCGCTGAAACTACCCAGGAAGGTCAAGGCGTTGTGAACGGGCCGAAGAGTGTAAGGCCGTCTCTGAGAGCCTTGATACACAAAATCGAACTCAAGACACCCCAAGAATTAAGAGAATATCCATCACCTAGATCTGTACTGCTGGGGTCAACTCTCACACTCTCTGATAGAAATCTTCACCTCTCATGGTAATATTTAAAAGAAAATATACATGATTTTAATGGGCAAGAGTTTTAGGCATGGAGATGTTGTAAGTTATCTGAGGCCTCAGATAACCTCTGAATACTGGTCTTCTCTTTCTGTCACACAGACGATTTAGAAATATTGCCCTTTTTATTATATTCTTCTGTCTCCCTCTGATGTTTCAAATTTAGTCTACGAATTTTGTAAGAAACAAATTGTGAGTAATGCCTCTTTTTGTGGCCAAGGTCAGTAGGCCTGGAAAAAGTGTAGGGAGTCAAATAAAATGTTTCAATTAAATTAAAACAATTTACGTATGTAAACTGTAAACTATTCATTTGATTATCCAGTAATCTTTTAAAATCTTTGTTCAATGCTAAATGAATTTGAATGATTTTACAGAATAAATACTCTGTTTTGCTTAGTCATTTTGTAGCTCTCTGAGGTATGTTTTGGTCGTAAGGGAGACTACCCTGGATTGCGATTTTTCAGACAAATACATTTGATTTTGATAATTTTACCTTTGAGTGGCCTGACCTTAATTCTACAGGTGAATTGCCAGCAAAATATATATGTATAGTTCAGCCCTATAAACTATAACCACAGCATTATACTGTCACTATATGAGCAGTTGATAAATGACATGTTATAAACACTGTATTTTTAAATTAACTTCCTGTCACAGATGAATACTGTCAGAGGTGGTGCGGTTACCTGGCGACCACAGCCGTGGCAGGATGCAGACAGAGGTGGTGGAGAGCCTCTCTCGGATAGCGACTCAGAGGAAGAGGATTTTCCTGATGACTACTCGACTCCCTTGGGGGAATATGTAACTCAGGGTGAGACAATGGTTGTAGTTTTGAACACTCATTTTTTGGATTATGTATACTGTTATTTTAGAATTATGGATTCTATAATGCCATTTCTTAATTCATTTTAACAATTTCTAATAAAAATTAAATCTAACTCTGCTTCATTGCTCTTTATATGTCCCAAATAATAATACAACAGCAGTATATGCATTGGGGTCCAGGAGATTAATTTTAACCTGGAAATAAGGTTTTAGGCTTGTAAAAAAAAATACATCAAAGAAAAGCTATGATGTAAAATGAAGATTTTGTAACCATTCAAATGAAGTAAATTTGTAACTTAAAACAAAATCAGATTAGAATGAAATAATGATGCAAAATACATGCATTTTCACAGACCTTTGGTCTCCACAGATCTAGTTCTGCCATAATGAGTAAACAAATACTTTTCAGTACTTAAAAAAACAATGAAATGGCATTATAATTATCAAATGTGGCAATGTAACAGTGATTAGAACATAGGTGAATCATTAACCTTGTTTTTCTCTGTCATCTCATTCAGGGTTAAAACAGCTGCTTGATGCTCAGCAGTTGTGTGATGTCACCCTTGTGGTGGAGGGAAAAAAGTTTATGTGTCACAGGTAGGTTTTGTGGTTTCAGCTTTGAAGGTTGTCTGATTGGCATATTGTACATAAAGATTTTTTTCCTTAACTTGAATCATTTAAAAAATGGCATACAATCTAATGTACCTAACTATTAAACTGCATGATGAATTTTGTATAATGAAAATATTTTAGTTGTGTATGTCAATATGATATACAGTACCATTCAGTCAGTAAGATGTTTTTAATAAATTGCTTTTATTCAGCAAGGATGCATTAAATTGATCAAAAGTGACAGTAAAGACATTTGTGATGTTACAAAAGACATTTATTTTAAATAAACACTGTTCTTTTGAACTTTTTATCCATCAAAAAATCTTGAAAAAAAAAAAATACATCATGATTTCCACAACATTAAGCAGCAAAACTGTTTTCAACACTGATAATATGAAAGTATTTCTTGAGTAGCAAATCAGCCGTTAGAATGATTTCTAATGGATCGTGTGACACTAAATGCTGGAGTAATGACTGATGAAAATTCAGCTTTGTCATCACAGAAATAAATTACATTTTAAAATATTTTCCAATAAAAAAAACTTAATTTAAAATGTAACAACATTTAAAATTTAAACATCACAAAATTAATGATTTTTACTGTATTTTTATTCAAATAAAGCCAGCAAAAAGTGAGCATAAGAGACATAAAGAAATCTTGCCAATCTCAAACTTTGAAATAGTAGTGTACATATAAAATTGTTCTGTTTTAACATATGTGTGCTGTTTTTCTTGTTTTCAGAGTTCTTTTAGCAGCAGTCAGTCCATATTTCCGTGCCATGTTTACCAGCCCTCTCGTAGAGTCTCGTCTTACTGAGATCCGACTGGAGGAGGTGACACCTTCTGTTATGGAGACAGTTATCCACTTTGTTTATACAGGGGAAGCAGGTCTTAGTCTTGACACAGCAGAGGATTTGTTTGTAGCAGCCAATCGTCTTCAAGTGATGCCCTTGCAGGACCTTTGCTCTAGGTAAAATTTAGATGTGATCCTATTGCGACCATTGTACTTTGTATCTTATTGTGCTGATGCTCACGTTTTATTGTCCTGTTTCTTAGATTCCTTTTTGAACACCTGTCTGTGGAGAATTGCCTGGGCATGTACTCTCTGGCTCGTTCACATCATGACCAGCTGCTTCTTCGGGCTTCTTTGAGGCTGGTAGGCCAGCATTTCCCTCGAGTGGCCCGGCAGCGGGATTTCCTCCTGTTGGACCCAGGAACTCTTGGCAGCTTGTTGGAGTCGGATCGATTGGGTGTGGAGTCTGAGACGGAAGTTTACGATGCAGCAAGGCGCTGGGCAGAGTACCAGCCAGCTGATCGTTACATTCACATGCCCAATTTGTTACGGCATTTACGCCCTGGTCTTTTCGGCCCTGAAGAGAGCCACCGAATGAACCAAGAACTTGGGCCTCGAGCCAGTACCGAGGGCATGGGAGGACCGCTGAGGCCTCGGGAAGGCATGTTTGAGAAGAAAATAGTCTGTGTAGACCTTAAGCCAAGGGAGGACGAGTCTTTACAGGAAAGGGACTTCACAGTGGATTGTTTCGACCCTCGTACAGGGAAGTGGGAGAAGCTGGCAGCCTTGGGCTCTTTGCTTTGTCCTGGCTGCACTGCTGTCGGCGGTCGACTGTTTGTGGCGGGAGGCATCCTGCGGAGTAGTGAGGTCTCCTCAGCACTTCATGAGTACGATGTTGTGCTAAACCGGTGGATTGTACAACCATTGATGGCTGAACCACGTGCCATGTTGGGTCTCCTTGGCTGTGGAGGTTTTTTATACGCTCTCGGTGGCTGCAACCGAGCAGCATTTCTGGACACATCTGAAAAATTTGACCTTAACACGCTGACCTGGGCATCAGGACCTCGCTTGCCATTGCCGCTGCGTTCTTTTGCTTGCGCTGCCCTCCGCTGTCGCCTCTACTTGCTTGGTGGTACCACACTGGAGCAAAGCAGGGCTGTGGTGCATGCTGGCGTGCTTATATACCACACGGTTACAAATACCTGGAGCCGTGTCGCCCTAGACTCTGGCGCCACCTGCCTGGCTGGAGGCGTAGCAGTACGTGGCGGCGTTTGTGCCATTGGTGGTTACTTGCGCGACGCCGCCAAGTTCCTCGATGGCAACTACACCCAGGCTGAACCACTAGATGCCACAGGACGCGTGTTGTTCTTCCGAGAAGGACGAGGATCAGGAATAGAGCGGGAGGTGGCGGTTGGAGTAGAGAGAGGGGGTGGCGGTAGTGACCGTGCACCTAGTCCGGTGGTTTTTCCAGGCCTGCCAAGGCGGATTGCTGCCGGAGGTGTGGCTAGATGGAAACGCAGGATATATGTATTGGGAGGTGAGAATGGATCGAGATTTTATGACAGTGTCTACTGCTGGAAACCTGGCTGGCGAAGCTGGGTCCAAAGACGGGAGAAGTTACCCGGTGATACAGGAGGAGTTAGCCAGTTTGGATGTACCACCCTTAAGTTCCCAAAAAAACACATTTTAGCACGTCTTCGGGCTGCTCAACAGAGACGGGGGAAGGAGAAACGACCAACCCGGTCGTGCAGAGTCATGCGGATCGACAGAGCAAGTCAGGAAGTTTGAATTTTTTTTTTTTTTTTTTTTTTTTCCTCCTCAATGAGACATCTGGGCATTTTGAAAACATTTATGCACCTACTTTTACATCTTTACTCTTGGTTGATGTCTAGATGTTTTGAAATTCATTTTCATTTCTGCAAGCTGAATGCAAGTTTTTGTTTAAGTATTGAGAGAAAATATACATAACATTTGGATATGATTTTAGAATGTTTTGCTCTTAATCGTGATAATTCTTCACAGATGCCCAAATTTGATCTTAGAAATGGCATCATCTTGAAGAATAATAAAATGTTTGAATCACATCAAAAAACAAGTTATACATATGCTTGACTCAATGAGAAAAAAAGTCATTGATGTTTATTTGAACCTTTTTGCTTAAAATTATTGCTTATAGTTTTACACACATTAGAACATCTTGATTGCTACCATAACAGCAGTTGTTACTACTGTAAATCATAACTTTAAAATGGGATCTCTTATAATCAGTGTAAGAAGCTTCAAATCGTTATCATTTTATTTTTTTGATGACAGTGGTTTCAAATTACACATGTTAAACAGCTGTTAAGCAACATCATGAGATTCATCCAGGGTTTCCATCAACCAGTATTTTTATGTTGTATCCCAAAATTTGCATTGAAATGCTGGATGGAAAAACCATCCTGTGAATAAAATTTGCTTAATAAATATATACACTTCATTTGAGGTGGATGATTTTTTTGTATTATTTTGTTAGAAAACATGCACAGGAACTATGATGGAAATACATTTACAGATGAAATTGTTAGACATGCATTCAAAAGATATCATGTGAATAAATAAATTGCTTAGAGAATAAAAAAACGTGTTGCTCTGGCCAGGCTGAAATTGATGATTGCTAGCATACATAAAGTTTGTAAGAGTGTTATACAGTGCACAGCATAAATGAGTACACCCCCTCTGAATAAATATAAAAGATGTATTTTCTTAATGATCACTAATATAATTCATGGAAAGATGGCAAAACTGAAATCTATTAAACATATACTTAATAAAAACAACAAAATATATGCCAATATTTTCTGTAAGATAAGTAAATTAGCCAGTTTTGTTTAAATGAAGGATTGCAGAAATGAGTACACCCTAGATTTAATTCAGCAAATGTATAATATTCTAGTACTTAGTATGTCCTCCAGAACTTTAAGTATACTGCTCTGACTCTTCTTGGCACCGAGTGCACAAGTTCATGACAAATGTTCACATCTGTCCTGTTTAACTCCTGGAGGACGACCTACTTGAATGCTCTGGTCTTTAATGGGGAGTTTTGCTCAGCTGGTCTCTACAGAATCCCCCACACCTGCTCAAGAGCGTTAAGATTGAGTGAAATACATGTCCACTGAAGGATTTTCACCTTGGGAGAATGAATATCTTCATTGCCATGCTGAAAAACATGCCCAATAATGCAGGGAATGAGGGGAGGGTAGCATCTTTTGTTTCAGGTTTTTATATTACATCACACAGTGGTGTGTGAATTGATGACAGCATTGATAAAGCACCACTCCCTCACACCTTCAGCACTCATTCATCCCTATAGAAGAGCTTTACTACCACTGAACGCCACTGTGGGTACCAAGAACATTTTGGATGCTTTTGGATCTTAAATGATTCACTTGGTCTCTTGAGAACAGAGGATGGATTCCCAGAAGTCTGTATTTTGTAAATATGGGCCTCGGAAGAGGTTAAATGAGTTTATTTAGCTTTGGCTACAGTAGGTAATTCTAGGGTGACAACAACCATGCCTGTCACTATAGCATACTCTGTGAGATAAAGTGTCACTCTTTTCATAGCTTTTGCCAGCTCTGAGACACTTGCATGTTATTTCTCCTGCTCTTTTTCTAGCAAAAATTCACTCATCACTAAATGAAAACTTAAAGTGAAGATCTGATTATTTCAGGAGGCTTGTAACAAGTCCATAATTTGGTATTCCTCTTGTACCATTGTCCTCTTTTATGCTAAGAAATAAGTCACCTGGCAGTTCTCTCCCAAATGGTTCCACTGCTGCCAGCATTAAGTCTGAGTGTGATTCAGTGGGCTATATAACACTTTTAATTGACAGGAAATTACTTGTCTTTAAAAGTTTTGGTTCAATATACTTACCTGTTGATCAAAAATAGCCTTGAACCTATACACATTTTTTTTTATTTAGTAACTTTCAGGGGGTTGTACTCATTTTTGCAACACAACATTGTGTCACTTTGATAAGAAAATCTTATTTTGCTGAATAATTTTGACATTCTTCTTTGGTAATTGATCCAGCAGGATTTTGTTGGAACATTATATCTCCAAATAAACCTAACATGTCATCTAAGTAAAGAATAATTGTGGAATTTGTTAAGTTTTAGAGGGGGTGTACTCATTTATGCTGTGCACTCTAAACCACAAATAATTTTATTACTTCCCCATTGACTACAATTTCCATTTCTATTTTTTTTTATCTTAAACAAATGGTGCAAATTGTTTTTGCGTTATATTGTTTTGCCTAACACAAATGATGTGGCTATTCAGATTTAATATGTTGCAAACCCTACTGCATTTTAAATGACACAAATGCATTTACTATAACTGTCCTGAATTCATGCTAATTTGATGCCAGATTCTCAAGCGCAAACTTTTTTTTAATAGGATATTAAATGAAATCAAGACACACGCTTTCTCTTTGACTGAAATTTCTATCTTTTAATCTCACATTACTGAACTAACACTGAACAATAATGCAACACAACACGAGTCTTAACATTAACGCAATCCATGTTATAGTCCTTAAGTATCTTGTGTGAGTTTTGTGGTGTCCACTTGAAGTTGGACATCTCCGGAGGATTAAGTTAATGATGACAGGGATTGATTTTCCGCACATCGTTGTAACGCACTTTTCAGCTTGCCCTCAATGAAGTGGATCAGTATACGTATATGTAGTGTTTTAATGGAATCTTTTGGGTTTAGCTGGTCATCTCATCTAAAATGTTTCAAAGCATAGACTCGCAATAGAAACCAAATGACTGCTTTTTGTATGATTGATTTCATTTGGTTTCACTTTCTAAGTTATTGTAACTTTGTCTTACAGTAACATTTTCGCAGAGACAAAGGGACTCTGTATTTTCATCTGATGTCAAACAGGTCTGTTTGTTTTTAAAGACCTAGAATTGTCAAATATTGAACATTGTTTGAATGGAAAGTCTGTGCTCTGGTTTGCATTAAATAAATTGAACAGAAGTTTCTTTGTGGCTTGTCCTGAAAATGTGAGTTGTTGCGTTTGAAAAGCAGTGAGGTAGTGATAATGTCACACACCAAAGTGCAGGATTATTAACCAGACCTTAGTAAGACAACTGATGCATTCACAAGCTGATCAACCATAAAATAGTTTATCCCTCCTCTTTTTAGTGATTTCCAAATAAGGTTAGACCTGTACAGTTGGGAACATTACTTTAGGTGTTATACATTAGTGAGAGATATGAACATGTTAATTTAAGAAAATGGAAGAAAATATTATTCTGTGTATTTCAGCAAAAAGAAAAACTATGAAAAATGTTTTATCACATCATTTAGCCTGTTACTCTAATTATGATGTACTGTAACAAGGCCTAAATTAAAGATTTAAGTCAAAGTTTTATAATATAAGGGAATAACAAGCATGATTACATAATGTTATCAATGAAAATTACTTTAAAAAATACTTGCTTTTTTTCATGTTAACACATTTTTAATAGTCTGCTCAAGAGTGTTCTTCCTCTGCTTTTGAAAAAAATGTTAATGCTTTTTAAAAATCATACAAAATTATATAATTGAAGTATATAAAAAAATAAGTACTACTTTGTTTTCTACTAAAACTACCACAGCATTAGTGAAGGTGTAAGTTTAGCATTTAATGCTTAAAGTCTTTTCTGAGTGGCTAGTGTAAGTTAATTATTGTTAATAATATTCCTTCATCAGCTTTTTGCTATGTGGGCAAAGATCATGGATTTTACCCTCAAATCCTGTATGAAGAAAAGTCATCCTCATCTGTTGGATATTTCATGTCCTGTCATCTCCTAAATGATATCAGCATCGTGTTTGTCCGTCTTCAAAAATGGAAAACACCACAGCGAAACATGTAACCATCAACAATCCAGCTGACATCAGTGTGATCGTTGGCTACTTTTTGGTGGTTATTGCAGTAGGAATTTGGGTTAGTAAAAACTTGTTCTTGTGTGTTAGCTGCTAATTAATATGCCTGAACTACATTTTTTAATTTATGTAGAATATAGTAAAAATAAATAGTTTCTTTTTTATCTTAGTCTACATTTAGGACTAATCGTGGCACAGTAGGCGGCTATTTTCTTGCAGGTCGGACCATGGTATGGTGGCCTGTGAGTATTAACTATAATTTTAATAATCAAAAGTTTCATTAAAATTTAAAGTTTTTAAATGTTAAGTCCCACACTTTTGTGACACTATATACAACCTTCTTGTATGAAAATAAAAGGTGTGACAATACCTAAAGATTTCAATGCTTATTTTAAAGCTTTCTCCTTTTTTCTATGTATGTGTTTCTCCCACATCACACATAGGTGGGAACCTCTCTTTTTGCGAGCAACATTGGCAGTGGTCATTTTGTTGGTCTTGCAGGAACAGCAGCTGCAAGTGGAATAGCTGTTGGGGGTTTTGAATGGAATGTAAGCTATTTTTTTAAATACAGAAAATTCAAAATTCAAATCAGATTGTGATTCCAATTATGTGTTTCAAACATTTCTATTTCACAGGCATTATTTATTGTTTTGTTGTTGGGCTGGGTGTTCGTCCCTGTTTATTTAACTGCAGGGGTATGTTCAATTTTTAATTTTTTACAGTGATATTTTAGATGAAACATGTTAAATTAAATAATAAGAGTGAAAGAAATTACATACCCTCTATTTTTTTACAAAAGGTGATTACAATGCCGCAGTACCTCAAGAAAAGATTCGGAGGGACTAGAATTAGCTTGTATCTCTCTGTCATTTCACTCTTCCTTTACATCTTCACAAAGATTTCTGTAAGTATAACATGTCCGGATAATATAAAACACTATGAAGGATCATAATGTGCACTTTGCTACACTCAAAAAAGGCACCAATTCATTCTCTCTATGACTTTTCCCCTCCTCACTGAGCGTAGGTTGACATGTTCTCAGGAGCAGTTTTTATACAGCAGGCTCTTGGCTGGAATATCTATGTTGCAGTGATTGCCCTGCTCTGCATAACAGCACTCTATACTGTCACAGGTAAAATCAGCTACTGATCCATCTCACTCCACCTTTGGCAGAACACTTTTATCCAAAAAAACTTGAAGATATACATTTTGTGAGATCATGCATTTCCTGGGAATCAAACCCAGGACCATGCTGTAGTTATCATCACGTCGTAATTACTGAGCTACAGGAATACTTATAAACTCTAGAAAACAATCAGTTTTGGACAAACAATATATTATACAGATATTTGGTAGCCTTTTTGGAACAAATAATCTGTTGAGCACCTTGGGTCCACAAAATATGTTAATATTTAACATGCAATGTCTCTGTAGGAGGACTGGCTGCGCTCATGTATACAGATACTGTCCAAACCTTTGTTATCATTGCTGGAGCTTTCGTCCTCATGGGATTCTGTAAGTACCAGAAGTTTGATGATAGTTTACATATGGTACAATGTAATGACATTCCTGAGGAAAGACAGCATGTGCTCTTCTTAATTTTTTTTTCAAAGTTAAAACATCAACTACATTTAAGCACTAACCATCTGAAATGTAAAAAGAATGTTTAAACTAGTAGTATTACACACAGAATAGTCAAGTAAAATAGGACCCAATGAACTGTTAATATGGAATCATTTTCCATATTGATTTTTCACAGGTGTTTTACACAATTTTACAAACTGAGTTGTGTTGCATTTTAGGGTTAATGAAATGTCCAAAAATTTAATAGATAATGCCCTGGCAGAAAATTACAAGCACACTTTTTAATTTTCCTACAGATTTTTTTTTTTTTCTTAGAGTGTAGTAGTAAAAACTTTTTAAAAGTAAAATATATTGTTTGCCTGAGTATTTAGTCCACACGTATACACTAGGAAAAGACCACACCTAGAGATATTGTGGTCAGATTTATTTATTTATTGTTTCAAAGTCATACTGCACCTCATAAAAATAAGTACTATGTAAACAGAATATCTTAGTACAGCTGTACTAGTGTATTATAAACTGTTTTTTGTGTTGTCCCCATTTGTCATTATTAGCCTTCTATGAAGTTGGAGGATACAGTGCTTTACTGGATAAATATAGTTTATCTTTGCCATCTCAGAGGAGTTTTAACATCTCTGAACAATGTTACACTCCACGTGAGGATGCCTTTCATTTACTTAGAGATCCCACGACGGGGGACCTGCCATGGCCGGGCGTGTTATTTGGCATTGCAATTATTGGTAGCTGGTACTGGTGTACTGATCAGGTAAGGACAGGGTATTTTAAAGATAAGGAATTCTAAAATATATAACTTTGTCATCATGTTTGCTTAATTGTTCAAATAACATTACATTACATTCTTCAGGTAATTGTGCAGCGCTGTTTAGCTGCCCGCAGTCTGACGCATGTAAAGGCCGGATGTATATTGTGTGGGTATCTCAAACTGCTTCCTATGTTTCTCATGGTGTTTCCAGGCATGGTCAGCAGAGTGCTTTACCCTGGTATGCATTTTAATATGAACATATTTAATACCACGTCTTTATAATTACAGCCTTGATCATGGAATACCAATATAAAAAATAAATAAATACATTTTTAGATGAAGTAGGTTGTGTGGAGCCAACCATCTGTAAGAAGGTGTGTGGCACAGAAGTTGGCTGCTCCAACATTGCCTACCCCAAACTAGTGGTTTCTGTAATGCCAACAGGTAATCAACAGAATTGTTAAATTATGCCCTATACAAAAATAATATATGAATTTAACTGAATTAACAAACTGTTCTGTTTGTACTTAATTGTGTTTCTAATTTTCCACAGGTCTCAGAGGTTTAATGCTGGCAGTCATGTTGGCAGCTCTCATGAGCTCACTAGCCTCAATCTTCAACAGCAGTAGCACTTTGTTCACCATGGACATTTGGACTCGTATTCGGCCTCAAGCTAGAGATAATGAGCTCATGATTGTAGGAAGGTTTGTAACAATTCAGTTTATATCTTTAATAAGTCTAATTAATGTGATATTCACAGCTAAGGCCTGCCTGTGTAATAGTGTTCATGTATACTGTTGATCTTATTGTACAAATGGCATCAAAATGTTCTTGAATTGATCAATTCTTGTTCTAATTCCTGTTCCTTAACAATACAATTAATGTATTGTCTTTTGAAGAATTGTGAAGAAACATTGTTCAGAAAATAATTAGAGTTTAGGAATTACTTTCCTATTTTTGTTATCTCCACAATACTCTCATGGCATTTAGCCCAAATTGGTGGCAAATTTAAATGAGTGAAATCTGCTTACAAGCCATCGATGGTTTCATACAAATCAAATCGTACAAATCCAAATAAGAATTGGGTTGTTATCACTCATAACCTCGGGCCAGTTGTTCAAAAGTAATCTGATCGGATTTTAGCTATCGGATTGGATCAAATCTTGGTTTTGATCTGGATCACATCATCAGTTTGTGTTTTTCAAAACCATTAGCAGGATTTGGTTGAAAAACCAGCAGAAAAGTAAAATGTCTCACCTGATCCTGGATAGCAAAACATGGGATTTCCAAATGCAGATCATTCTGATCCAGATGAAGCTTTTTAAACAACTGCCCCCTTGAAACCTACAAAAATAAGCACCAGTTCTTTATCATTCTCAAACCTATTCCTAAATTCCAACAAACATGGAAACTACTAAAAAGTAGAGCCAAAATATTATTATAATCAATTATTTAAATAGCTAGTTATACATTGTAGTCATTGTGTCCAAATGCACATAATATTTCCATTATTTTCATTGTTTGAACACATGTATTACCTTCTGTGACAGGGTGTGGATACTCTGTATTGTTGCCATTAGCATTTGTTGGATCCCAGTTGTCCAGGCAGCCCAGAGCGGTCAGCTGTTTGATTATATTCAATCTGTGACTAGTTACTTAGCTCCACCTATTGCAGCAGTCTTCTTCCTTGCCATTTTTGTGAAGAGGGTCAATGAGTCAGTAAGTAATTCTCTGCTCAAACATATTTAGTCTTTGTTTAATGCAACATCAGAACACAAAATTTACTAAAATCTTGCATCTTCACTTGTCGCTTCTTAGGGGGCCTTCTGGGGCCTGATGGGAGGCCTGGTTATGGGTCTGTGTCGTATGGTACCCGAGTTTGCATATGGCTCAGGAAGCTGCCTCTTTCCCTCCAACTGCCCAAAACTTATATGTGGAGTTCATTACCTTTACTTTGCAGTGCTCCTCTTCTTCTGCACTGCTATCCTGGTGCTTTTTGTAAGCTACAACACTCCACCCATAGAAGACAAACATGTAAGAAGTTTTAGCCACTACTGAAGCTACTTAAGAATATTTCTCTGTATTTCTAACATTTACCCGTTCTCTTTTCCAAGCTCCATCGCCTCGTCTTTACTTTACGCCATTCTAAAGAAGAGAGGGTCGATCTAGACTGGGAAGAGGTGGAACGAGGAAGGAAAGCTCGAAGAGAGGCAGATGAAAAGCAAAAGGTCGTAACTGAGGAGGATCAAAGTAAGATGATTTATTTTAGAATCGCTTTTGTAGATAAAATGTATATTTCTATGTACGTGTAGGTCAGGGGTGTCCAATCCTGCTCTTGGAGGGCCACCATCATGCAGAGTTTAGCTTCAATCCT
>JAFVLL020030360.1:0-15980 GCA_021397915.2 Tor tambroides | reverse complement strand
TATACCATAGTCCCACAGAGTTACACTATTTGTGGCGGCATATATATGCAAATTAATTCTCTGCCAGCAGGAGGCGCTGTTGGAGTGGTAGAGATCAAGGTTTCCCTGGTAACGCTGTACACAAAGCAGAGCTCCGCTCTCAAACGCTGCTTTATCAGACATTGCATGCAAGATGTAATGAAAATGACATCCAAAATTTTCTGAAGACAGTCGGTTTCCTTCAGAAATACAGTGATATAAAAACACCTGCACCGGGTTTCGATTTTGAAACGTGCAGTGCTCAACCAAGCGTTCTCCCCACCTGCCAACCATTCGAATTTCTGTAGGCGGGATTTATTTTTGTGATATCACAAATACAGGAAAACAACTTTGTAGTCCAAACGAGCAGTTTGTTGTAGTTCTTGAAAAGGGATTTTTTAAAAACAAAATATCTCCCTTTGGAGTGGACTTTGAGATTTCTAACTTTGTAGATATTTTTATGCACAAACATACATACTACACACTGACTAAAATTCAAAAAGTGAAAAAGCATAATAGGACCCCTTTAAAGCACCCAATAATGATGTGAAACGTGTGTTTTACATGTCTAAAGCATACAAACTTGTCTTCATCAACTCACCTTTTACATAAACAATGAGAAACCATAAAAAAGTTCATTTTGCCCTTTCATTCAAGTGCTTGTTTCAACATGCGAATCTCTCATCAGTCTGAGTAGGAACTGTTTTCTCAGTTCAGTGTACTGTTCAAGGAACTGGAGCGCTGAATGAGTATGCAAAACCAGAATCACAGGATCATACACACTGGTATTTTGGCTCATTTCAAGTTGGAGTATCTGTCGTGCACGTCCGAAAGTGAGTTTTGATTGAGTGACTAAAATGTTGATCCAGCCCCCTTTCGGAAGTGTTCTCATATAGCCAAGGTAAAGTCCTTGACTGGTGCCTTGAACTAAGTGAAACGGGAAGTGCTCATCTGATATACTCATGACCGCACATTAAGTGACACGTGATCCAAAAAGTGTGCTGACAGTCCAGGAAGGAGCAGGACTGGACATGATGGTAGACGGTCTGGTGAAAAGGTACCAGCAGGCTGGTGTGGATCCACCTGCTGTGTTGTACGTGGACTGTGGGTGCTGCACCGAGGTGGGCGAGACCAAGCTGAAAACAAGATTCAGAGGCTGGCCAGATCTCGTGATACGCTTGGACATCTGGCATTTTATGCGCAGGATTGCCTTGGGGTGTACAACTGATGCCCATCAGCTGTACCCCATTCTTCATGTCATGGCTGTTATGCATTTTTTGGATGCGGCTGATGTTTCTATGCTTCACAAAGCAAAGAGAGAACTGTTGATATCCCAGGTGCTGGCTGCTCTGACAGATGAAGTTGTCAACAAGCATCTTACCAAGGAGGAGCTGGCTCTCCACGTGGAAGGAGAACACGTAGAGGTAGGAGACTACCATTCTTTTTTAAAAGGCTGTTGTCTACCAAAATGTCCCAGATTATTAATATCTGGTGGATCTCCGGGGTCACACAGCCCTCAGCCTGACCAACCAGGAAGCCAACACCATAGTTGCTCTTTGGTGGAAACTGGATGACCACGGGAAAAAAGAAGATAATAGTAAACACTAAACAGTCAGTTTTTCAGTTAAAGTCAGTTCACTGTTGATTCAGTTGGGTTGGTGTATGCACCTTACACCAGAAGCGACTGCTTGACACTTCAAAAAACCAAAGAGGCCTACTCACACTTCTGGAGTTGAAAGCACCACCATATGTGTGTTGGGTGCAATCAGTGCACCTGATCAGTGGCCTGACTGTTGCCATCTGGTAGAGACCATCTTCATCAGGCTTTTTTTTTACTATTCACACAGGCCTTAAAAAGCAAGGAAACCCTGTCAAGATTGTTATCTGATCCTTCCAGATTAATCAAAACTGAAGCAATTTGTACATCAATGCAGCTGGTGGAGGTTAACCAGAACACCCTGATTCAGTGGTACAACAACAGACAGAAAAAGCAGGAGCTCTCTGTGCTGCTTCAGGGCATTCAGTTGCCTCAGACCCTCCCTGAAGCTCAGGAACCTCTCCAGGCTGCCAAACGCCCACAGACTGAGCCAGAACAACCAGCAGAGCATCACCAGTACAAGCTACCAGAGAGCACAGCAGGTCAGGCAAAGCAAAGGCAGACTTCTACTGGACGACCCCCTCTCAGACCCAAGGCACCAGCACAGAGTCCTATGTTGGTTATGCCATCAGCACCTGGAGCATCAGTGCAGATGGTACCCAACATACTTATACCGGCAGCACCAGGTTTCCAGGATGTACTGATGTTTCAGGGTGTAACAACATTTCAGGATCTGCCAGTGTTCCAGGGAGTGCAAATTGTCCAGGGAATGCCAATAATACAGCACTGTTACAGCCTGCAGTTGTGTAAACTCACAGCCTGATGCACAATCTGCTAATCCCAAAACCATGCCCAAAAGACCATACAGGAAAACAGTAGAGGCAATCACTTGTAAGAAGTGCGGGCAGTTCAAAACAAGTGCAACGGGACATAGCCAGTACAGGGGCAGGGTGTACTGCCCACAGACTGAGACTGTTACAAAAGAGGTGTGGTTAGAGGAAATCCAGAGAACCATTTCCAAAAAGTGTATATATTTTGTGTTATTTGTTATTTTGTGTTATATATTTTATGTATATTGTATATAGTGTAAAAAGTTTTTGCTACTTAATATTTTGTGTTTTCAGTATTCTTTGATGAATAGAAAGAAAAAAATGTTTTTATTATAAATGATTTTACTGTCACTTTTTATCATTTTAATTCACACACACACACACACACACACACACACATGCTCACACCAAACATTTGAATAGTAGTATATAATGGCACAACTCTTTTCAACACTGATAGCAATAAGAAATGTTTCCTGAGCAGCAAATCAACATATTAGAATGAATTCTGAAAGATTGTGTGACACTGGAGACTGGAGACAGTGTGATGAAACTAATTAAATGATAGATGTGTTTTAAATAAATGAATAAAAAAAAAAACACAAGGAAAACACAACACAAATATTGAAGCACACACAAAGGTTGTTACAAATTAGATCCTACTAGTTTATTGAGGCCTCTTTTCTACTCTTTGGAGTTTCTTTGTGGAACCAGGCAGACACATGTTGTTGATGTTTTAGCAGTACTTGTCCACTCAAGTAAATTCATACAGCTCTGCACTGAACCTTCAAAAGCTCTGGACTAACATTTATATGTCTGCCATTGCTGCATTGTTCTTGATGTTAGACCCATGTCTCCTAAAACAATTTTCATGTGTTTTATTTTTACATTCAAACATCTATAATATACAAATGATCTTAAAAATGAAATAATTTTGTTTTATGGAATTTTCGTGATGCAAGAACAAGCCAATCACTAGTACAAGATCTCTCTGTTCAACACATCCTTCTGTAGGAGCGCTGAGGACACAGGAAGGAAGTGGGGTTGGGCTGTATTGAATGTTCATGGAGCAGAAAGTCATTGACATCTATTGTTTCAGCAAAAGTTCCAATTCACCGGCATTTATGACCCTAAAGCTTTTGATGGAGCATGCATGCTGAAGAAACAATTTTTGGCTCATTTTTGTCTAGTAGAGTTTGAGTATTTTAGGCAAAAGACTGCCATCAGAGAGACTGTGCAACGTGTCTCCACTGGACTACCAAAAACAATGCTTTTCTAGACGTTTGATTGAGGATATCCTTTAGAGACGGGATTGTTTTCCTTCACACTTTCCTGATTGCCGTGGGCTAATGAGTGAAAGTGAGCAGTTCCCACAGAGGTCCTCCAAACTGGATTTTCAGAAAAGTACTTTAAAAGAACTCTCTGGTATATATGCTAAGGAATGATGTGCCTTTTTCAACTGGATTTCTGTGTATTGACTAAAAACATCTAAAAAAGAAAAAAAAGAAAAGAGTAACAATGCTGAGAAGAAAAGCCATTTATGTAGCTGTTTGGGTAGCATGTGGAATATTGGTAAGTTTTAATAAACATTAAAAAAATAATACTTCTTGTAAAAACTTGATCTCAACTTGCAACAATACTTTTGTGTTTGTCATTCCTGTATGCTGTTTTATCAGTCCAGTAAAGGTGTTTCTAACTTTTTTTTTTCTTTTTAGAGTACCGTGGTGGTAGACACACAGGAATGTAGCATTAAAGTTGTGAAGGTCATTTCTACCACAGACTCAATATGCATCACGCTGAATAATGAAGATGTGAAATGCCAATACACAGTTTCTGTCAGGGACAGACACAATGACTCAAAAGACTGTCATCAAGACCAGAAACATTTGACACATTTTGAGTGCAAAACTGAGAATTTAGATCCTGGAACGTGGCATCACCTGGATATAATATCAAGAGTGGATGAAAAACAACAGACTCAACACACTGTCTCCCTGCCAACTAGTAAGAATCCTACTTTTTAATATTGAATTTTGTATTATTTGCATTGTGTTCAGTCTGATACAAGTCAAATCAAGCATCACTACTGTTTCTCACTGGATAAATCTCTAACAGTATTAAACTTGAGCATGTGTAACTCACAGCGTTTATTCTCCACACATTAATTCCTCAAATAATGTTATTAAGATGTTATCTGTTATTTTACTTAGTGATAATACTTTTAAGTGGTTACCTACAGAGATGCAGTGAAACAAATACACAGCAATGCCGACTGTGAAAAATTGCTGTTATAACTTTTTTTGAAGCCTTCATTGTAGTTTAGATTTCTAACATCTTTATTATTGCATTGGAGATTTTTTTTTTTTTTTTGTCAACTGCCGTTAAATTTGAACACTGACCCAACATAACCTATGCTGTCAAAAAGTGATGGTATTTCATTAAAATTACTGTAAACAACAACAGCAGCAGCTATAATAATATAATAAAATGGCAAGCTAAACACAAGCTGTCTCTTCAACATTCTTCTAATGCACTATTTGGCTGGCACAAAAATGTGACCTTAGAGGGATATTTTCAGAAAGCAGGGTTAACTTACCATCATATAAACCACAAAGAACATTATTTACTCACAGTTAGCAGTTCCAAAAATGTCCCAAGTTATAGACAAGTGGTTATGCAATATTTATTTATTTATTCATACATTCAGTATTTATATTGTTTGTTTGATGATACATATATAAATAAAAAAAAGATAAATTTAACTAAAACATTCTGTGCGTGCAAAGATAATATGGCTGTATGATTTTAAAGTCATTTTGTGTCCATATTTGTTGTAATATTTTTATTTTATTAAAACATTTTATATAACTTTTAATTAAAACATTTGTTTAACTATCGAATATAATACTGTGTGAAATATGTCAAAGCCACTGGAGCCTTATAAAATGTGTAATAAATGCTGCAGTGATAATATTTTTAGTTAAGTTTACATCACCCTGTTTCCCTCAAAAAAAAAGAAAAAAAAAAAAGGGTAGGATTTATTGGAAATACTGGATTTATTTTGCAAGTATTGCAAAAAATAAGGTCTGTGACCAAAAAAAAAAAAAAATGTTTATGATTCTTACACATTTTGATCATCATGATAATCTTCAAAAATTGAAGATTACAATCTAAAAGATTACAATATCGGCAGAAGTAAAAAGTTAAACATAGGCTATAAACTTTGGGGCAGGCAGAGAGAGTCTGCCAAAATGACTTGGCACATCTATCTGCATTGACCCATTTGGGAAATTCAGAATATTCATAATATTAACACACTTTTGTGCTTCAAATCCTCTTTATGGGAATAAATGTATGAAAGAACTTGAAAAACACAGATTATGTAAATCTAGAGTTCTATGTGCAAATCCAAATGGCCATGTGTCAAAAGCTTCTCTAAATATGAGGAAAGGTTGGCTTGTACTGATAATGTGCTGTGTATATGCAACTGGGCTAAACTCCAAAACAGGAGTTTGACTGTGGGTCATTTCTTTCAGTCCGTTCTCCCCCTCCCATCCGGCTCATTGTTCTTTTGTTCTAATATATACAAAGACTCGTTAGCTCTCAGAGATCTGATTACAGTATGCTTATATAACATGTACAGTGGACCCCAAATGTATTTGGATATTTAGTTTACTTATGATTGCATTTGAGAACAAAAAAGTGACTTGAAATCTCTAGATGTAAATATGCGTAAAAATATCATCCAGGCATATTAGAGGATCCTTCTGTACAGATTTCTGTGATTAAAACAAAAGACAATGTAGGGCCAGCTATTTTCATTTTGTATTTTAGTTATTGAATATTGCATTTTATTAGTTAGCTTGGATAATTAACATGATCAAAAAAATGATAAATAAACAATGACTGGGTCTCAAGGAGAAAAAGAGTGAAAAAAGTCATTAGAAGAGGTTGACTGAATTTGACCTTCAACCTTAAAGGTTTCTTATCCTGTTCTCTCACAATACCCTTTCAACAAAGCCTCATTAGGAAGAGCTTTCTTAAAAAAGCAAAGATCAGCGTTATCATGTTTGCACATAGGTTGCTAGACATTCTGCTCCCTTCTCTGAGAATAATTCACAGCAGGACACATTGTGTCCACACCTTTTTGTTTCTGTGTAAGAGTTCTCACAGACCACACAACCATAAGTCTGTCAGAAGCTACAAAACCGAAGAGATCACTGCTTATTGCTTAAATTTAAATGTATCTTATATACACATCTAATATATATATATATATTAGTATTATTATTTTTTAAACATTCCACACTGTTGATAGGATTTCTATATGTCTTTTGGTTAGGACCTTCAGCAGTGGAAAATCTTTGGGTTGCTGGAGATACAAACAGCTTGGAAGTTTCATGGCAGCCTGGTCCAGGCAAAACAGAGCGATATTGGATCATGCTTATAGACAGCAGTGGTATGGGTTCGATCTGGAATGCAACAGTTGTTAGCACGGCCACCTCGTACACAATAAAAGGGCTGGTTCCTGGACGCCTCTACAATATCACTGTCATTACAGAGGTTGGAGAGCTACAGAATTCAGTGTCTAGACAAGCACAAACAGGTATTTTGCATTGGATCGTCAAGTGATAATTGAAATAAATGAACAGATTTGACAATACAGACACTAAAATGTTCCTTCTTTCAGCACTGTTTTATAAATGTGTGTGTGTTTGTGGCTGTGATCATATATCTGTGCCTGTATGATTTCCTCTACTATATTTTAGGCAGACATGTTAACACCCTTTCCTGTTTTGAGCGCTGAAAGGTCACCTTTGTCTCCTTGTGTTATGTCAAGTTACGTCATGCTATCTCAAACATTACATTGATTATAAATTCCTACATTCATTGAATTTTTGTGCCATTTTGTTTGATTGGCTATGTTCGTTATCACTCTTTGAGATCCTGACTGCAAATACTCAAACATACTTAACTTGATTACATTTCATTTATTTGGCTTATCAAATCACTCTGAAGCCACTTTGACACAGTCTGTTTGTATACAGTGCTATAGATCTAATGTGGTCAGGTTCAGTTATTCAACATATTTTTGAGTTGAATAAAACCAAATATATGCCTGTTAATGTCGCTCAAATGCTCAGTCAACACAACCAGCGACTGATACCATGAATAACGTACAACTTCACACAAGAAGCATTAGTTAACAAAAGGAATATTTTACACACTCCTACACAAAAGTAAAATTGCACACCACACAACACATCTCAGGGAGCATATACACAACACTGTTTTCAACTAAAAATGGAAAACATTTTGGACATTTATTTACACATCAATGGTGTTTTGGGGGCCAGAAAATGCAATCTTTCAATCTTTCAATCCTCATTAGAGTATTAGTAGACTGTCTGCTTAATATCTTCTAACACTTTATTTTGATGGGTCCACAACATAAACTTTGCAAGTATGTCAACTTATTCTACTAACCCTAAACCTACACTACTGAGAGTTAGTAGACATGTAGTTGCAAATTAATGAGAATTAGTTGACATGTAGTTACACAGTTACTTATAGTTAGTAGAATGTCTAAAGTGGACTATCGAAATAAACTGTAACCTCTTTCAAAAACAGGTTTCAAAGTGCCCGCTTTTGAAAACGATACCGTTATTTTCTCTTTGTATTGTGGAAAAATGCTATACAAATAAACATGAATTTAATTGAATTTTACATTTTTAAAAATGTCCTTAGTCACCTTTGCCAGTACTTTAAAATCAACATGAAACAGTGTCGCATTCCATTTTATTTCTGTAATGTGGTGTTTTCCCAAGAAGAATAGGATATTAAAAAAGGCGGGCTTGATTTTATCCAGCAATGGTCTGGAAAAAATGGGGTATTATATACCATAGTGGAGAATGTTTTGATGAAACATTATGAAGATAAAACATTTTCTCTCTCATTCTCTCAGACTTTAAACATAGACATTATAACATTTTTAGCAAGAAATGTAACTGACCTCTTCCTCTACCTTTACAGTACCAGCTGCTGTCACTAACTTCAGAGTGGAGAACAATGACAACCAGAAAACCCTCAGAGTTCTGTGGGATAAAGCCTCTGGTGATGTGGACAGTTACCTTGTTAATCTGACATTACCTGGTTCGAACTCTATTGAGAAAGCCATGTCCCCTAATTATACAGATGTAGTTTTTGACAGTCTGAGTCCTGGAAAGACCTACCAGGTGTCAGTCAGCACCAGGAGTGGAACACTTTCTAATCAGACATGGATTACAGTAAAAACTGGTAAGTACAAGTTACTTAAGAACTTATTATGAGTGCACTTTTATGCTGTAAGTGCTCTAAGACATTTTTTTCAATAGTGACTTATTAATTCATAAATATAATTTCATTTTGGGGAAAACGCATTCGGTCAGATTGCTTTCTTAATGTTGATTCTCATGTGGTTAAATGCATTCTAACAGCCTCAAAAGACCACCTACTAACCTAATATGTAATTATTGTGAGATATGTTGTTTGGAACTGCACAAGTCAGACTAGTTTGAAGAACGAAAATGAATCCTGCCTCATTTGTTGTGGCCTTGTGCTATCAGAGCAAACACAAAAGCTGCTGCACACTTTTTCTGCCACCTCCTTTCAGTTGTGTGAGAGATTTTCCTCTGTTACATCAAAATATTTGAAAAAAGCTCTTTCAAAAGCCTGCACAAAATTTCATGCTGCATTATTGTTTGCCAACAACAGCAGAAGCAGCAAAATACTGATGTTATATTAATACACAACAACCTTTAAAGATATACTTTAAGTGAAATCGAAGAAAAACTGGTTTGATGTCATTTCAGACAAAATCAGGCCAAAACAAAGTTAGTTTGGAGTTTGTTTCAGGAGTTCAAAATAAGCATCCTGGAAAAGTTCGCTCCAGCTGGTAAACACCTTCAAACTACCATTGGTCCATGGCAATTTTGTCATAGGTTGGCGTGCTCCAGGGTTCCGTCTTCTTTGCCATGGAAATCTTTTAATTTCTTCTGTTTAGTTTTTTCTGTTTTAATTTCTTTTTATCCACATTGTTATCATCAGATGTTTTTGATTAGATGCTTTCTTAACTGCTGTTTTCTCACCACTGTGATGGTGAGTGACAGATTTAAAAGACTATTAAACACGGGCCTCAGTGGCCTTTTACAAGATGTAATATAAGTCTCAGGTGTCCCTATAATGTGTCTGTGAAGCTTCAGCTCAAAATACTCAACAGATAATGTATTATCCCATGCTGTAAATGGCTGTTTGGTCACACTTTATATTAGGTGGCCTTAACTACTATGTACTTACATCAAAAAATACGTACAATGTACTTATTGTGGTCATATTGCATTTCAAAACACTTTTGCTGCTATTGAGGTGGGATATGGGTAAGGTTAGGGACAGGTTTGGTGGTATGGGTAGGTTTAAGGGTGGGTTAAGGTGTAAGGGATGGGTAGACAGTGTAATTATAAATGTAATTACAGAAATTAATTACAGATGTAATTATATATAGGTATTTTTAAATATATACGTACAATGTAAAAACATGTATGTACGCAGTATATCCATTGTACCAAATTATTAATTTCAATGTAAGTACATAGTAGTTAAGGCCAAGTAATATAAAGTGGGACCGGCTGTTTTGATGTGAAAGCAAAAACATATGGTAAATATACAAAATAGGTTTTTCTCAGAGCACTCAGAGCAAAACACTGTCAAACACTGTACAGGAGCCTAATGTATAGTACCTGTTGCTGTCCATTTAATATGAATAAAAAAGGGACTATCATTCAGTGCTTTTGACTGAATAACTTTAGTGGTTTTAATAAGAATCAGTTTCTAGAATGCTGCTGTTAAATTGAATTAAATAGTTTTACTTAATACTTTTAATTGATAGTTTTTACTATTTGCATTTAACATTGTGTTTTCCCTATTAGAACCAGGAAAGGTGTCAGATCTGGTAATGGAGAACCTGTATGATCGTGGCGCACTAAAGATCACTTGGACACCCCCTTCCGGAGAATGGGAGCACATCCGTGTGGTGCTTTCAAATGGAAGTGAAATCCTTGCTAACCAAACTGTGGACAGAATGGCAAAGGAAATAATCTTGTCATGGTTAAATCTGCAGCCTGGTAGAGTGTACAGCATGGCGGTCAGTGTAGAGAATGGAGGCCTGGCTAATACAGTCTTTTACGAGGAGGAAATAGGTAACCATGTCTTAATACTTTAAATTGGTCATTCTCAACTCCAGTCTTGGGGTGCCATCATATTTTGTATGTCTTCCTTATTTAACGCAGCTGATTCAGATCATTGGCTTCTTAAGAGAGCTCCATGGACTGAACTACGTGTGTCAGATAAGCAGATGTGCAGAGCAGTGGTTCCCCAGGAATGTAGTTGTGAATTGCTGCTCTAAATAACTATAAATAATCTAAAATTCATTGAAGACACATTTTACCTGTTTTTGAAATAGTTCTCTATTCATTATAATTCATTTTAAAATGGCTATACTTGTGTACAAGCCTTTACAAGTGCCTGTGCCTGAATTTCAGGACTTTTTCTTTTTTCTAATCAGGAAAATAATGTAACAAATTTTAATTTAACACTGGGTATCACAAGAATATTTGTGGCAAGAGCTCTTTTCAGTCTGCTGTGTTCTGTTTGTCCTGATTATTTTCTTTTTCTTTTCCACATTTCAAATATGAAAAAGACACTACTTTCTTGTAATCTGTTCTCCAGTTTAATCTCTGTCTGACACCCATTTCAAGTGTTGGAGTCTCCACTACTTAGTTGATGAGTTGAATCAGGTGTGTTTAATTAAGGAGTGTTATTGGTACTCCAAGAATGTGGTTGGGCACCACTGCTATATATTATGAATAGTTCACTGAAATGCAATGAGAATCTTTCATTTTTCTTCCCAAATACTCACTTGTGTTTCTTTCCCAGATTGTTTTCACATTTCCCCCCTTTTTCACATGTAGTACCTAGAAGTTTTTACAGGAATGTTTCTAAAGCATGGAAATAAAATATTTATTTACTGTAAAAATGACGAAAAGCACTTGTTGCAGTTAATGACAGAATATTTTTGATTAACACTACATGCACATATTGTAACGTGGCTGACGAGACGTGAGACATGCGGATCCATATGCAAAGCTTTATTCCAGGACATGGTCAATAAACACAGGCAGGGTCAGTACACAGCAAACAGGTATGATAAAGGCAAGACACAGCAATCCGTGGAGCAAGCGTGGGTCGACGATCGGCGAACAGTATCCAAAGGGGCAAGGCAGAGAGATAATCCAGAAACGAGAGCAATAATCCAAACGGGGAGCGAACAGAGTCCAAACGGCAAGGCGAAGGGTTAATCCAGGAAACACGGGCAGGGTCAGACACGGCAAGAGAACAAGGCAAGGCAAGACTATGACTAGAACTAAGGCTAGGGCTCCGTAATGTGCTATCTCTAGGAGAGGGATAATCGCTAACAATACTCGGCACCCATGCTGAGGAAGTCTATAGCTTAAATAGCGTGTGTGATTGGTGAATGGCAAAGGCTCCGTAAAGCAGCTATCTCTAGGAGAGGGATAATCGCTAACAATACTCGGCCATGATGTGAGAATGTCCAGTGCTTAAATAGTGTGTGTGATTGGGTGATCAGTGGAATCAGGTGCGTGTCGTCAGTGCAATGGATTGTGGGAAATGCAGTACGGTGTGCTGAGTGGTGTGAGAGTCCATGTGGTGAGTGAGTGACCTCTGGTGGTGATTGACCGGAATAGCATGGACCCGATTCGTGACACATATATTCCATAATATAGACAGTTATTACTGTAGTACGGTCTTTAAAAAAAGGGGACCAAAGAGAGGTTTTCACAGCGATACCATAGAAGGACAATTTTGGTTTCTACAAGAAACCTCTCAGTTAGCAGTTTTTGAAAGCACTATTTTAATAATCTAAAGAACCTACTGCCCAATGGAAAGGTTCCAAGCATGTTAAATGTTCTTTATGGAACCATAGCTGCCAATAATTGTCTCAGCTTTTTAAGAGTGGACGGATTTACCACAACCCAACTCCATTTAATAACAAAACAAAACAAAAACTTTGTCACACTGAATTTTCATCCCAAACATTTGTCTTGGTTGAATGGGGTTTTAAGCCGCGTTTGGAATGGAACCCAAGCACACTGACCACAAACAACAGTAAATGTAGTATGCTATGCTTTTCTGTCGTGTGACTTCAACACATAAAATTATTAGTTATTTAATATTCTAGATTCAGTACTAGTAAAGTCAACAGAATTTTGAATCTTTCTTCTTCATAAGTGTAACCACAAGACACAAACAGTATGCATGTTAACATGATTTTTCTGTGAAAACAACACTCACTAACCTTTTCTGGGTAAAGTTATATTCAGTTTTACAATTTTGTCTCCATGACAACATAAGTTAATCTTAAAATTAAGTGGTTTATTACATAACCTTCACATTTCTATTTTTACTGTAAATCCCCCAAAAATGCCCTATAACCTCATTTTTTTTTTAAATAATACTGTTGTATTTTATTCCTAACAAAACATTATTTCAAACTGTAGTTGGGGTTTTGTAACATATTTCTTTTGGTACCGGTCTATTTCTTTTCAGGTCTTCTGCCAGTATCTCAATTGCACATCCGTCACTCAGACGAGACCTCCCTAAGCGCTCTGTGGACTCACCCCGCTGGCTCATCATCCCGCGATGGCTACATCGTACAGCTTTTTCAAAGCAACACATCTACAGCTATTCAGACACGAACCTTGAGTCGTGACATGAGAGAGTGCACGTTTAACGTCCTCACGCCTGGTCGCCTGTACGACATTACTGTAACCACTACCACAAAGAACCTGCGTAGTTCTGCTACAGTAAAGGGAAGAACATGTAAGCTTATATTGCCATTTTCTAAGAAAAAGTACTTAGTGTTCCTCATATAACACTAGAAAGTAATAACCGTTACTGTCTAAAAGTCTAGGTTGCCTAATTTCAAAATTGATGAATATTCTAGTTTGTTTGTTAGATTAGGCCCATCAAATAATACATGCAGTATTTTTATTGTTAGTTCAAATAAACTAATGTAGTTAAATAATGTTAACAGATGGAACTCTATTGTAAAACGTTACCATGAAAAAAAAAATCCTTCTGGCCAGCACTACCTAATTTTCATTCACACTATGATGTGGGTATTGAATGATATTAGGTTGTATAAAAAGAACCAGATGGTGACAGAAAAAGAGATTTAAAAAAAAAAGTTGAAATGTCAAAATGTTAGTATTTTCAGTAACTCTTCACAATAGGGTGATATATGTAAACATTAGTTTATGCATGTGAACTATTAGTGAACTATCTAATTGAAAAACAACAATGAACAGCACTTCAGAATTATGTGATGTTGGTTTTTGTTAATTTCTACATTCTATTTTTTTACACTTTTACATTTTAGCTGTTCAGCAAATTGATACATTATTAACTAACATCAGTTAAACAATTAACAGCAACATTTGTAATTTGAACTTTAAAAAAATTAATGCATTAACTAATATTAACAAATAGAAGTGTGTTAAATTATTATATGAAATTACATGTTTAAAGAATCTAATTGTAATCAAATGATGTGTTCTCAGTGCCTTTTAAGGTGAATCACCTGAAACTAAGTAACAAGGGAAAATCAGATAGTCTGAATGCAAGCTGGGAGAAACCATCTGGAGATCTGGATTTCTACAATTTAGTCCTGTTATGGATTGGGCAGACGGTGCACAACGTTTCTGTTTCAGCAAACACAACCTCCACCCTGCTTCCCTTCCTCAGACCCGGTGCTTTACACAAATTATTAGTTACCACTGTCAGCGGATCACAGACTTCCAAACTCGCTGAGGCCGAATGCCATACAGGTAACATTAACCCAGATTAAATATGTGTTTAACAAAATCATGGTATGCACTTTCCATTGTTATTATGCTCTCTTACTCTCTTGCTATGCAGGACTTCATGTCTTCCTAGCTATTGACATGTTCTTTTAAGCCTATATCTATATTATACAGAGATTCCAATGCATTCATAAAAATATAATATATAATTTGTTGCATGTTATCATAAATAATTGTTTTGACGTTATATTATAATCCTAAACTTTGAAGACTTAAATGTATTAACCCACGTGACAAAAACATGTATATGTATATATATATATATACATATATATAATTTCAGATTATGTAAAATATTCTGTTAATAAACTAATATAGATCTTATATTTCCCCGTAACTATTTTCCCACAGATTAAATTCACAATAGAAATGCAAAACAATTTGCAGGTTAATACAAAGGGGATTTATGGAATTTCAGGAAGCTCTGCATAAAAGGAGCGGGTCATATTAAACACATCCTGTCGGGCTCAAATGCTCTTTCTATTTTCAGCCAGTGTTTAATGAACTCTTGTGAAGTTGACCAAACAATGGAGGATAGTTACACATTGTACAGCAGCTAGACACCATATATAGACACATTCAGCCAAAGCCTTCTAATTGATTAAGCATATAATGTGTCATTTTTAATGTTACAATATTTTCTCATTTTCCAATTTAACACACAGAGTCAGCTATAAGTAAGGCAATAGTAAGTTGATTTCTCTAAAAGTGTAACACTCTACAGTGGTGTGAAAAAGTTTTTTGCCCCCTTCCTGTTTTTTTAATTTTTTGCATATTTGTCACACTTGATGATTCAGATCATCAAACTAATTTTAATATTACACAAAGATAACCCGAGTAAATACTAAATGCAGTTTTGAAATAAGGATTTCATTTATTAAGGGAAAAAAGCTGTCCAAACCTGCCTGGCCCTACGTGAAAAAGTAATTGCCCCTAAATCTAATAACTGGTTGTGTCAACCTTGGCAGCAACAACTGCAATCAAGCGTTTGCGATAACTGGCAATGAGTCTTTCACATCGCTGTGGAGGAATTTTGGCCCACTCTTCTTTGCAGAATTGTTTTAATTCAGCCACACTGGAGGGTTTTCAAGCATGAAAGGTCATGCCACAGCATCTCAATCGGATTTAAGCCCGGACTTTGACTTGGCCACTCCAAAACCTTAATTTTGTTTTTCTTGAGCCATTCAGAGGTGGACTTGCTGGTGAGTTTCGGATCATTGTCCTGCTACATAACCCATGTGCGCTTGAGCTTGATGTCACAAACTGACAGCCGGACATTCTCCTTCAGGATTTCCTGATAGAGTGCAGAATTCACGATTCCATCAATTATGGCAAGCTGTCCAGGTCCTGAAGCTGCAAAGCAGCCCCAGACCATCAAACTACCACCATCATGTTTGACTGTTGGTATGATGTTCTTTTTATGAAATGCAGTGTTGGTTTTACGGCAGATGAAACAGGACATGCACCTTCCAAAAAGTTCAACTTTTGTCTCATCAGTCCACAGAATATTTGCCCAAAAGTCTTGGGGATAATCAAGATATTTTTTGGCAAATGTGA
>JAFVLL020030357.1:0-10274 GCA_021397915.2 Tor tambroides | reverse complement strand
ATATATATATATATATATATATATATATATATATATATATATAGAATACTACATTCTGCATGATAAAATATAAAGATTTCACAGAGATCTAATTCTGTAGCCTAATGTTTTTTTAGTTACGAAAACATTACCTAAAACCATGTTTTACTACGTTTATACATGAAGACAAGCAGAGAGTAGAATACTAGATTAAGAAATTAGCTTGCTAGAGAATACCTGCATATTAACATCGTAAACATGAACCATGCGACCATATAATATGATTAAATGTTAATAAATTAAGTGTATCACCAATCATAAATCAAATAAGAAATATTTTAGAAATATATTTTACCTAGGTGAAGAGGATCACTCAGTCGCTTTGTGTCAAGCTCAAATGCAGTTACGGAGTTTTGACCAGCGAATGTGTGCAAATGCGCATTTTGTCTGAAATTAAAACGGCGGCATCACATTACCTTCAACAGGTTACAGAGTTTGTTGTAGCTATATGGGCGCTCAGTTTTTCCTGTTGTAAAATACATTTGTCCAAAATCTAATTTTATAAAAGAGATGAAATGCTACTGTATGCACAGGCAATTTGACTATGACTAGATGGCAAATGCTAGCCCTCTCTCTCCAGTCTCACAAGTCTCAGACTTCAAATACATAAAATATGAGCCTTTATAGACATAGCGTTTCTTGCGTAAAGAAAACGCTGTACTTATTCAAACAACAATATCTTTATTTACCCTTGCAGGACTTCGTTCAGCTGCTGTGGAACTTAAGTTCATTCAGTCCAGATAGAGAGGGTGGAGTTATGAGATTTTACTGACAGTTTGAGTGGATCCAACAAGATTTAGTCACAAGCTCTTTTTAATATCTCTCACTGGCTAAATATTTGTAAAACAGGCAGACAAACGTAAAGGGTGACCAATCCACCTTTTTCTTGCCGTAAAAATGGGCGTGGCCATTTGTAAATTCTATGGGTCTAGCTTCCGGTCTCATCTGGACTAGGTTTTCATTAAGGCTATCTCAATATTTTGGTGCATTGAGTTTTTCTTCTACTCTGACGAGTCCCTCAGTCCCTGCAGCTGAAAAACAGCCCCACAGCATGAGGCTGCTACCAGCACACTTTACTTTTGGGATGGTGCTCTGCAGGTGATGAGCAGAGCTGAGCTGGTTTCCTTCAAACATGAAGCTTAGAATTGAAATCTTGTATCTCAGAGTTTGAGGGTCCTTTAGATGATTTTTTGCAAATTCCAAGTGTGTTTTCATGTGTCTTCACTGAGGAGAGGATTGAGTTTGGCCACACTCAATAAATTTGCAAAGATTTCAAACAAACTTCTTTCACGTTGTCATTATGAGGTATTGTTTGACACTTTAATATATGCCATGCCTGACTGTGTCTGCCAGAAGACCAGCAGTTCTTGTTCAGTTGGATTCATGACCATATTTCTTACCAGAAAGGCCTGCGACAAACATGTGATGAAATTTGTACTATGGAGATATTAGATTACTGAGGTTAAAAACAAGGGACTTTTATAGAACATATTTATTGAACTCTCCATTTCATAGTTCTTTAGTATATTGGTTTTGGAGAGAAAACGAGAGAAGAAAACTATGGTTTCTAAAAGGAAATGTGAAAAAAGTAAAGAAAATACCCAAAGTCTTTCTTTAAATCCAGTATTAGCTAACACAATTTCTGACACATGGTCAGATATTGTGGCCTGACTGTCATCGCTTCGAAGAGCTCTGTGATCTGTCCATGGCTCTCACATGGGACCAAACTGAGAAATTATAGCCCAAGGGGGACAATTATCAAACCCATGATAGATAATGACCTCTGTTTCTCTTTATTCTCCTCTCAGGCCATTTTAATTGTAAACAGTGTCTAATGCTGTGAGACAAACAAGTTGTAATGTTTGTGAAATGATCCATCTTTACAAAGTGTATATTGTATAACACTACAAGGCAAAATTATTTAAATAACTTTTGACCAAAGACTATTTAGCTTGAATTAGGATATGATAAATGTGCTCAGATGTAAGATGGCAAACATTTCATGCGGCCTATATTTAATATTTAATGTAGGCCTACTTCTGCAGCAGTGCCACTGTATAGATGGAGAAGCAATCCATAAAATGGGAGACAGCAGTTGTGAACCTTGTCACCCAGATGTGTTTTCACTTCTCTTTGTCTTTTCACAAACAGATTAAGCAACACTTTTAATGTACAGGACACAGAATGTTTATTGCTGTTGGGTAGCACTTTATTTTACAGTCCTGTTCCGTCTTTACTATATACTTATTATACCAATTACAATAACTAGCTAACAACTCGGTACTAAAGCTGAATCTATGCTTAAACCTAACCTTAACCATGTTGTTCCCTTATACTACAGTTCTTTCTTGGGTTTCTGACACATCAGGAGAATTTGTTAAAATGCTACATTCAACACAATGAATTGAAAGTGCCAATACTTACTTTAAAACAGTATTTAATCAGCTAGACAGACAATTAACTTTAACTATATTAATACAATTATTATATGGCTACCAGTGACAAATATTGTTTATTCTGAGTACTATGCATCTAAATATATAAAGGAAAAAAGATTGACCAGATCGCTGCAGCGTAGATAAAGCAGATGTTTATTGCATAGCTGTGAAATCTCAGTGATGTAATTCATTAAAACTGATTTGATTTACTTCTGAGTACATAAATTCTATGATCCTCAGGTGCTTCACAATTGCTAATTGAAAGCAAAATGGTTAACTTTACATGTTTATTTCAATTTTTGTAACATGCTATATTGCAGCATAGATGGTATACTAGATGGTATGATGACTAAATGATTAAACCCAAACAGATCCATGGTCTTACGATACATTTAATACCATTTTATGGCATACATTTACTTTGTTTTATTTCAAAAATAAAATACATATCTAAATTGCTTAGGTGTAGATTATGTATAATACATTTTTTTACGGTAGATTAAAATATTTAAATGTCAGTAGATCTCAAACAGAGCTCATTTAATATTCCCTCGAATTTATTTTCTACAGCCTTACACATAATTTGCTTGGAATAGTAATGTTATACAGTACATGCCAGTAGTCAGTTCTAAATCAAACAGACATGTATATTTTACATGCTTTTTGTTCCTTTATATTAAGAAACTGTTTGTGAACATTTGGCTCATTGTCTAGGAGAAAGCCCTTCATGAACCAATGTATATTTTTTGTACTGTAATCTGTAATCTGTGTGTAAATGGACCATGTGGAGCCACTGGATTGTTTCCTAAATTCCTGCATGATTTAATAATGGAATTCATATGTGATTCCTTCTTGTATGCATGCCTTTTTGTAATATACTTCAGCAATGTGTGAATATTGTGCATTAGCAGTGATGGCATATTCCTTTCACTATCACTGAAAGATGAACACATTTTCATGTGGCATATTACTTGCCTTCTGTTGGATTGCACCATTCATTATGATGCTCATTCACATTTCTTGTCAAATAGGATAACATTGTGTAAATTTAACAGTGATAAAATGTATTGTGACAACTGGTCAATGGTAAAACTCTCAAATGAATCAACTTTCATTAATATGGATTTTTTTCTGTCATTTTACTTGGGCCTCTTTGTTGTAATTATGGTGTATGTAAAGCATCATTAGAGTGCAGAAGGAAATTCTGGCAGACATGTGTGCCTCATATATTTTTCTCAGTTATTTTAATTCCTTTAGCTTGTATTTGAGAATACATGAATTTCGTTCATCTTTAAGATGATTTTTATGAATATGTAATTGGCAAAACTGAGTTTATAGTTTATAAAACAGGGTTATTGGTGCAATAGTTAGCATGTAACACTGTGGGACAATAGAGAAACTGAATTTAAATGATATTTCATTCCACTTTAGCTTTGGTTTCGGGGGTTTCATGTTTATAACAAGTAAAGAGTAGTATGTGATTTTCCATATATATAGATACTTTTTAATCACTAAGAATTACTTTAACAATAAATCCATTGTTAAAATTTATATCAACAATATATTTTTTCTAAATATATATTTATAGAAGGGACATTTTATGAAAAGCACAGCACAAAGACTAGCAAAGTTTATTGAAACCCTGGGGTTTATTAGGAACCTCAGAGAATTTTCCAGAGCATTATAAAAGTTATTTATATGCACATCAATGAACTTTAATGCCTCAACCATTTCATGATTTTCAGCATGCACGATAGCAACTCACCAATGGTTTACTAACTGTGTTTATAGAGAATGTGTGTCATTTTTGTGGTCATATTTTCAAGCTGGAATATTGCTGTTAGTGTTGATCAAGGACTTTTGGTCTCAACCTGGAAACATTTAGGAATCAAATTTTTGGATTAACATAAATAGACTATGGCCAACCAGACCTATTTTGCAATCTACACTCTGATGGAACCAAAAGGCTCCAAATCATATCGGCATATATATTTTACATTTTTTTTGCTTCTCTATGCTTTGATACTGTTAATGAACATTTGGCTCAGTGTAGTCATTGTTTTGGAGAGAGCCCTTCATGAACCAATGTACATTTTCCTGTGCAGTTTATGTGTCAATTATCTATATGGAGCAGCAGGATTTTATCCTAAATTCCTGCATGATTTAATTCTGGATTCATATGTGATTACATCTTTTATGTGCGGCCTCCAAGCTTTCGTGATCTACAGTTCAGCTATGTGTGAGTGTACAACATTAGCAGTGATGGCATATGACAGACATGTGGCCATATGTCAGCCTTTGGGCTATCACTCAAAACTGACCAAAAATACATGTTGCATATTACTCCTATTCTGTTGGACTGTACCATTTACTTGTATGTTCATTGGAGTAGTGCTGTTAAATAGGTTGGCAGTGTGTAAATATCATATTAACAAATTATACTGTGACAACTGGTCAATGGTAAAGCTCTCTTGTGAATCAGTGGATATTAATAACCTCATGGCATTGATTGTTTTATTATTTTATATTTGTCTTACAGCTTTAATTATTTTGTCTTATATAAAACTTATTGTTGCATGTAAAGCATCTCTAGAAAACAGAAGAAAATTTTGGCAGACATGTGTTCCACATATATTTTCAATAATGAATTGTAGTTTTACTGTGTTTTTTGATGCAATGTGCAGCAGATATGGCTCAAGCAATGTCTCAGAGAGTGTCTATGTTGTTTTTGCCTTGCTGCTTCTGATATTGCCACCTCTTTTCAATCCTTTAGTCTATGTATTAAAACTCAAAGAGATTCGTAAAAGAAGTTTAAAATCATGTGTAAATACTGTATCATGAAATAAAGAATTATACTTAGTGAATGACATGCCATATTAATATATACAGGTAGACTTAAATTCAGACTGATGAGGCGTTTAATGCCAAAATGTGCTCTTTATGTGAGTGAAAAGATGATAGAGAGCTGGTCTGGAGAGGCAGATGAATGTCTTTTTTTAAAAAAAAAATCTAATACCAAGTTCTAAGACCAGTATCACAGATACGACCCCACTCCCAATATATCTATTAAACGGAACACTTATGTAATTTCTGGATATAGATCGTTTTATATAGCCATTTAACATTAAATATTGACCCTTTAAATATTCCTAAACTATCCATGTACTTATTTTTGAACATACTAAACAACATTATAGAACATGATCAATAATTTATTTATTGAAAAATAAGTTATTTTCACTTTTTTAAACAGCACAGTTGTTAGTCTAAAATAAATATTACGTAACCTCTCAATACAATATCAGTATTGTATGTATTGATAATTTTGCCCACCACATCACAGATTTAGTTTGTCTTCGATGAAACATAGCTTTCAGTTTATAATGTATATACTCAAATGAAATGCTTTTAAATAAGGCAGGTTTACAAACTGTGTTCATTATATACTGGGCAACGATTAAAATTTTTAATCGCGATTAATCACATTGTTATGCACAAAAGTCAATAATGAATTCAAAAGTAGTGTGCAGTTTTTTTATTTAAACGTACTGCTATATGAAAAAAAGTGCAATAACATTTGGTTTCCAAACACTCTAAACAAATAAGGTGCTTTTTTACAGCAGTAGTCCTTTTACATGGTAGCAGTTAAAATATTTCTTGTAAATCTCAACTTATAACATTAATGTAATCAAATTAAATATAAAACCAAAGCTATTTGCCACTGCCAGGGTACGTTTTCATAGAAAATATTTTATAGCTTGTTATAGAAAAACAAGTTATGCTCAGAGTCCAGAGCCTCAATCATAACATTATAACAGGAACCTTCCGAGTAGAGACCTACACGATTGCGGGACGCACAGGACCCAACGCAGCAACTGCATTGTTGTATAATGTAATATTGTATAATTTTGTAATATATAATATAACTGTAATGTAAACGTCACAGGTTGGTGTGCTAAACAAGGCGCACGACAAAGGAGTATCATCCAAGAGAGCGCTTTAATAATCCACAGGAGAAAACAAGCACAACCAAACTCAACTCAACTCAAATCAAATCGATAACAGACAAAGAAACAGGGGAGAACACAGGCTTTAAATACTAGAAACGTAATCAGGGAGAAACAGAAACAGGTGTGGAGTTAATTAATCAAAAACCATGGAAACAAACAAGGGAACACAGGCAAACTGGAACACAGAGAAACCAAACCAAATACAACAAAAACGTGACAGTAAAAGGGCTCTCTATAGTTTAGAGCAGAATCTGAGGTAGATTTTTATCCCTTGGAAATTTTTAATTATAATTGAATTTATTTAAGAAAGAGCAATTTGTTCAGAAAGAGCAAGTTTAGTTTTTCTCCCTGCTGTACCGAAACCGAGGTATACTGGACTCTCATGTTTGTGTACCATTACACCCCTAACATCTATCTGTCGATCTATCTATCTATCCTATATATTATTACCGTCACTGTCACCATTTACTCACTTTCACGTTGCTCCAAACCTGTATTAGTTTCTTTCTTCTGTGGAACATAAGAAGATATAAAGAATGTTGGTAACCAAAGAGTTGCTGGTCCCCACTGACTTCCATGGTGTGAAAATAAATGAATAAACAAACAAACTATGGAAGTCAATGAGACGAGCTCATGAGAAGAGATTTTCCAATGTGGGAAAGTTATTTGGCCTTGTTGCCTTTTTTTCAAGTTAAGCATAATGATTCCAGAGTTTGCAAAGACCATAATTATTATGAATCCCAAGATGATTCATAATATCTTCACATGATTTCCCAACTGAAAAAAAGATGCTATATAAACAAAAACTTTCAGCTTTCCACATGCAGACACACAGCTTCCAATTTGTTGATCTGATTGTTTGCCTTTTTTCCCTAAACTCCAACTTTGTATGATTTTCCACAGCCAACAATGAACATTGAAGTCTAATTAACAGATGATAAATGGATGTATATAGCAATTTTAGCGTAAACGTATTAATATTGTCTCATGTGAATTTTTTTTGTTGTAGAATATTATTGTTTTGTGCAATTTGGAGGAATTGTAGTGAATGTGACATACATAATTCACCTTTGTTGTTAAGCGTAGTTCTACATACTGTTGATTATAAACGCAGCACTTTGTTCTTAGTGTGTTATTCATGACTACAGGGATCGCGGTCCCTTTAAATGGCGTGGTGACGTGGGACGCGGTTGAGCGCCATGTTTTTCTCTCCTGTGTTTACCTAAAAAATAAATAACACACGTATTCGTGTGCTCAAAGTGAGAAGTTGTCACTTGCGAATTATTGCAATTTCCACAGAATATCCTTAACTTGATGGATAACATGTCTTATCATTTGAGACTGACTCTTATGGTGCCCAAAGAATCTAAATCATATTGGCATGTATATTTCACTTGTTTTCTTTTCATTTATCTGCTTATATTATCAATTAATATTCATGTTGTTATGGTCATTATCATGCAGAAAGCTCTTCATGAACCAATGTACATATTCTTGTGTCATCTGTCTGTAAATGGAGTTTATGGAGCCTTAGGTTTTTATCCTAAATTTCTTTCTGATTTAATATTGGATTCATATGTGATCTCTTCTCACATGTGTGCTCTGCAATCCTTTGTTATTTACAGCTCTTTACTGTGTGAGTTTACAATATTAACAGTGATGTCTTATGATCGATATGTAGCCATATGTAAACCTTTAGACTATCATTCCAAATGAACTAAAAACACCTGTGTGAAACTAATTCTGTTCTCATGGATTGTTCCCAACTTCTCTGTGATTCCAGCAGCCCTGTTATCAAACCTGAGACCGTTTTTTAAATATCATATTGACAAATTATATTGTGACAACTGGTCAATTGTAAAACTGTCTTGTGCATCATCTTTTGTTAATAATGTCTATGGATATATTGTTGCTGTTATATTTTGCTGCTGTGCAGTTATCATCATTGTGTCCTATGTTAAACTGATATCTGCATGTAAAGCATCTTTAGAAAATAGAAGGAAATTCTGGCAAACATGTCTGCCACACATATTATCACTGATAAATTTCACTTTTGCTTTGCTTTTTGATGTTATGTATAGCAGATATGGTTCGAATGACATTCCAGAGGGTCTCCGCAATTTTTTGGCTCTAGAACTTGTGATAGTCCCACCTGTGTTCAATCCTCTAATCTACGGACTAAATATTAGAGCAGTGCGCAGAGTTTTTGCCTCATGCATTTTCTGGCAAGAGTGAACACTTCGGAAGCTCAAAAATGCATAAAAACCTTGAAAATTTACAATGTACTGTACCATTTTACCGTGACACCAACAATGCAATTATTGCCAATAATCAGACTTAATAGAATCTCATGAAGCAACCATTTAAACCATTATTCTGATCATAAATTAAGTGATTAAACTATTTGTTGAGTTATGTGTTTTTATTTTTAATAATGCTGCCTTCAAGCCCTTCACACAAACCTGGCTGCCTGGTGTTTTGCCTCCCTCATTTATATGGAAATGCATTTAAAGGGATAGTTCACCTAAAAATAAATATTAGCTGAAAACTTAATCACCTTCAGGCCAATCAAGATATAGGTGATTTTGTTTCTTCATCAGAACAGATTTGGAGAAATTTAGTTCATGACTTGCTCACCAAAGGATCCTCTACAGTGAATAGGTGCCGTCTGAATGGGAGTTCAAACAGCTGATAAAATCATCACAATAATCCACAAGTAATCCACATGATTCCAGTGGATCAATTATGTCTTGTGAAGTGAAAAGCCACTTCATTTGAAACAAATCTATCATTAATATGTTTTTACCCTCACACCATTGTTTCTTGCCAAAATACATGACCATAATCCATAATAATGTTTCCTCCAGTGAAAAAGTACATTCTCTGTTGTCCTCTCACATCAAAATGCACCAATATATTAGTTTAGATAACAGTTGTTTTTTTAACGGTTTTCACTATTAAACGGTATTTGGACTTATTACTAAATATTTTAGCTGGAAGCAATGGACTGAAGGTAAAAACATCTTAAGGATTGAATTGTTTCTTACAAAAACACATCATTTTCACTTCGCAAGACATGAAATTAAAGACTGGAGTCATGTGGATTGCTCATGAATTTTTGAATGGATCCATTGTGAACAAGTGATGTAATGCTAAGAAGTGATGGTCTGAGGATGAGCAAATTTTCATTTTTGAGTGAACTGTGCGAACTTTGAGTGAAGGTGTTATCTGTCACAGACCAACCAGGCTCTCCACCCAGCCAATCACAACGCCCGATCTCACCAGAATATTAATCATACACACCTGCATTTCATCTCACTCATTACCAGAACTGCTATTTATGCACACATCTCACATCATTTCAGTGTCCGGTCTAGTTTGCTGACATTCTGCTCCATGTCTTGTCTCCCTTGTGTCTCCAAGTCCTCTGCGCGCGCGCGTGTGTGTGTGTGTGTGTGTGTGCGCGTGCGTGCGTGCGTGCGTGTGTGTGTGTGTTTGCTCTGTACTTACCTGTTAGCAAGGTGTGTGCTCCATCCATCCACGATCTCCTGCAGCTGTACGGAATGGACATTTCATTATTCACCATTTCAAGTCTCTATGAACTGTTACAGTCCTGCAGTATTCTGCTTTGATGCTCTGTGCTGCAAAATAAATACCTGTCTCTGTATTTCTGCCTCCTAGTCTGTATTCCATAACAGAAGGTCGGACCACAAACAGTAGATGGCACCATGGGCACACCCGATCCCGTTTCAGGAGAATATGGATGGCCTGCGTTGAGTTCTCCACT
>JAFVLL020030356.1:61796-132554 GCA_021397915.2 Tor tambroides | reverse complement strand
CTGGACCACAAAACCAGTCATAAGGGTCAATTTTTCAAAATTGAGATTTATACATAATCTGAAAGCTGAATAAATAAGCTTTCCATTGATGTATGGTATGTTAGGATTGGCCAATATTTGGCGGAGATACAACTATTTGAAAATCTGGAATCTGAGGGTGCAAAAAAAAAAAAAATCAAAATATTGAGAAAATCACCTTTAAAGTTGTCCAAATGAAGTTCTTAGCAAAGCTTTTTTTGATATATTTATGGTAAGAAATTTACAAAATATCTTCATGGAACATGATCTTTACTTAATATCCTAATGATTTTTGGCATAAAAGAAAAATCTATCATTTTGACCCATACAATGTATTTTTGGCTATTGCTACAGGATCACATATATAAAATACGTTATATTATACAAACAAAGACTAGGCCTAATTGAAGTATGTAAAAAAACACTCAATCATAAACAATGAACATTCATCAGAAATTGCTGCAATATAAATGGTTAATGTGGACCATAACCCACAACTGTATTGAAAAAATATAATGAAAACGTCCCTGATACTTGCTTAATGTCATAAATTTAAAGGTTTGCTATATCATTCCATATGAGAGTGTTAAAAAGTTAAACAGTTTTGGAAAGATGTGAAAAAAATGACAGAAAAGATCCTAAATGTTAATATTCCATTGTGACGTTTACTATTTTTTAATTTCATTTATACCATAAGGAGATTGATTTAAAAAAATAAGAAAATGTATATTCATAAACATATATCCTGCAAGTAAAACAGCGTATTACTTTACATTGAAATAGATTTGAGGTACGGAGATGTTTTTGTGTGTGTGTGTGTGTGTTTTGTTTCTTGTTCCTATTCTTTGTTATATGCAAATACATGTGTACATGTGCACAGTTAAATTGTAATTAAAATAATGGAGAAGGAATAATAAAGATTACAGTAGTTTTTTACATGATAAAAATAATAAACAACAATAATTTGTCTAAAGTCTTGCTCCTTGTTTTTTGGGTTTTTTTTGCATATTTATTTTGTGTTCATCCTGGTGATCATGTTATACGTTGTTGGAATTTCCCTGTTTTGCGTTGTACAATTAGCAATAAAAAAACAATATATTATTGCATAATAATATTATTCATATTATTTTCACTATGCATTTTGATAATAATAATAATAATAATAATAATAATAATACAATAATACAGTTATTATACTAAAATTGTACCTAAATGCAAAGACAACCAGTAATTTAAATCTTACAAAATAACTAATGTCCACCTTTGTAAATTTGACAAACAAAAGACACGGCTGATAGTTGAGGGAGGTTAACGGTCTTTTATGACAGAGAGCATTTTCATCCGCCTGAGACTGAATCACCCTGACATTTGCAGACGATGACATGACCCCGCTCATAGACTCTTAAAACCACTGCACTGGAACAAAATAGTCATTGAGCGAACAAAAACAAATCTTTGTACCATCTGAAAATGAGCATTCAGAGTGAACACAAATGGGAATATTACAGTATCGCAAACCATGATAAGCTGTAACACGGCACACATGCAAGCAATGACAATACGGTCATATTTCTTAGGACTATTTTTAGAAGCCTCCATTCATTGAGGGAAAGCTATTGAAAACGTGGTGCACATGAGGGAACCAGTCGAGAAAAAAAAAAGACTGCACTAGGGTGGCCCTGGGAGAAAATCCACGTGGGTGGGGCAAAGCTTGTTTGGCAGGGATGGCATAACTTTGGGAGCGACCAAGTGCGGACGCTTTTTTTTATAAACATTCCTGACACTTTCCTGACTGTGTGTCCAAAAGACTGACAGCACTTGAGAACGGTGGCCTAAGAGGAATCTCAAGGCTACAAGTGGCATACGGCCAAACCCAGGAACAGAGAGCTGCTAGATTTCATGACCTCCAAGAGAGGCGGAGCCTGGCGGGTGGGAGTGATGATTGGATAAACTCTCATCACAGGGTGTACATCTCCAGCCCACAAAGGATGCACAGTGTTCTCTCTCAAGGACATCTCAAATTGGAGGTAATTACGAGCACGCTTTCTATTTGCGGCAGAGATCACAATCGTTCCACTGCAATTATGAAACACGATAAAAAGTAAAAAATGTGTTAAAAAGCCATGATAATGTCAACAAGGTCTATTTTGCTCAACAACACTGAGTCCGAGTAGAAAAGCAGACGTTGGAAGGCTGTTAAAAAAGGCTGATGAGTCATATCCTCATCTTCCTTTGTCTGGACTCTGGATGCTAACCTTTGGCTCGGCCACTCTGATTCACCGGATCCCACGGTGAGGGGGGAGGCAGGAAGCTTGTGAGGCGGACTGATAAAGTGTGACCTGAGGAAAGGAGAGAAACGGGTCCGGGTGTTGTCTTTTTCCCCTAGCAGCAATGCAGAAAAACTCCCTTCAGCAAGACTGTCATCGTGAACCAAGCGAGCCAACCAGTAGCAAAACATCTGCAGTTAATTCAGCCTGAAGCCATTAATATACAGACTCCATTCAGCCTGTTTTTGCTTTTTGTACATTTTGAATTAAAGTCTGAAAATTTCTTATTGACTTGTTCAGAATTCAAAATGTCACTGGTAGAGAGGAAGTCATTGTAAAATTTTCTGACTGTATTGCAACTGGTCTTCTCTCTTACATCTGTTTGCATACTGAATTATGATTGGTCTTTTCTTCTTTGCATCCACTTTCCACAGCAAAGTGACGGCTGTGTGTTGATTCTGTTTAAACGTGTATTGTGGATTGTCATGAAAATGACAAAGTGGCTCTGAATCAGCATTTCATTTAAACTACTGTTGAAAAGTTTTTCTCTTTGAAAGAAATTAATCATTTTTTTTCAGGAAATGATGTATGAAACTGATCAAAGGTGGCAGTAAAGACATTTATGATGTTACAAAATATTCAAATAATATTCAAATAAATGCTGTCATTTTGTATTTTCTGTTAAGAGTCCTAAAAAAAGGTATAATGTCTTCTTCAGAAATATTAAGCAGGACAATTGTTTTCAACAATGATAAAAATAAGAAATTTTTTTTGAGCAGTAAATCAGCATATTAGAATGAATTCTGAAGGATCGTGTGACACTGAAGACTGGAGTAATGATGCTGCTAAAAATTCAGCTTTGCATCACAGGAATAAATTACATCTTAAAATATATTAAATCAGAAAATAGCTATTTTAAATAGTAATAATATTTCACATTATTACACATTTTACTGTATTTTTGTTCAAATAAATGCAGCCCCTGTGAGCAACAGAGACTTCTTTCAAAAACTTTCCTTTCAAATTCTTTCCGACCCCAAAATTTTGAATAGTACTGTACCCAGAATAAAAGCTTAAAAGCTTACCCCTTTTGCTTTCTTCCTCACGATCAGTGGCATTTCCTTTATCTAATTATGAATTTGCTTCACTAAACTGACTGTTTTTCTTTACACCTTAACAAAATATCTATGTTCATGGATTTTTCAGTGACATCACACAGCCACATTACCACATTTACATCTCATTTTATGAGGCTGATATGCAGACTTCCAATGTTTGTTTCAGTTTACAACCACATGTTCTACAGTTATAGTTTTGTGGTTAAGACAGGGACTATTTTGTAAAGAAAAAGGAAGCCACGAAAGATCAAAACCACAATTTCTAAATTTTACAGTACATTAGACTGATTTGCCACTCAACAACAGACTGCACAGCAAACCGCCATCTGTTTATTTGTATTACTATTAATATTATAGCCTATATTTAGGGTTAAGGATTTGCACAAACCAAGAAGCCTAAATATGAAACTATCGCCAATACCTCATACCATGCGGCTTGTTGAGAAAGGCCATTTCCTTTTGACTTAGTGCGAACATGATTTCTGTCTAATGCATGATAAAATGGGTAGAAAAAGAGATCACAATATAATTTTATGATTTGGGCTAGTAAGTAACCATCCCAAACACCCTACAACCTTACAAGTAAAAGCTGTGATGGACGCATCGAACAACGCACTATAAACGGGGTGTTTGTCTAATGCGCACATTCCCTCCACCGAGTGCCCTGGGGATCCCGCCGGGGGAAGGGACACTTGCAGATAAGAGCCTTGATGATTGAGAAGACGGTCTCAGGCAGGCCTGTTCTCGTAGATCAAGGTCTAGACAAGCAAAGCAAGATGGCTACCATCTCAAACAACAATCAACGTGCATTTAGCTGGGAAAACTGTGCCCTGCTCTGCTCTGTCCGCCCCGCCCCGACTATATTTATCTTGATGGCCGATCTGGGTTTTCTCCGAACTACTGAATACACAGGATACAGCTGTCCCTCAAACAAAACCCTCCTCTTCTCTCCCGCGCTATAGAGGAAAAGAGATACTGCGTGTGATACACAGATGAACTGGAGATGATCACAGCCATCTGAAACCATAAGAAAGGTTGGACACATTGATAATGTTGCATAAAACGAATGAGGCGGCACATATAAAACCTAGAAAGTACGTTCACACAACCTACAAACTGTGTCCTTGACAAGCTCTTCAAAACCACCACAAAACAACTGAAATTTGAACCCTTTTATATAAGATAATCATGTAAACGCTAGACACCAAAGCAACTAAGAGAATAAGTCTTTTAAGGTCAAAGGGACATCAGCAATCACACCGAGCTTTCGCAATAATAGAGTCGCTCATATTCAGTTTGATCATACACATTTCCTGTACCATTTTGGAACCGTATTACCAAATGAAGCCAGTGATGATGCATGTTTTCTTGCAATGAAGTGAGCAAACAAGACTTGCATTAATATGAGCTTATACTAACGTAAGCAAACACTGTACATAGAAAATGATACATTACCACACATTTTTCGCTTACAGTACAACCGTTTCATTTGCATGCCATCTTTCAGCATGCAATTCACAGATTTCTTTAAAATGGAAACATTTAAAAGCTGCTAAAACAGGATGCACATTGAATACATAAACACAGTGTCCTGGTAAAGGGATAGTTCACCCAAAAATTTAAAGTCAATCATCATTTACTCACCCTTCATATCGATTTTTGTTCATCTTTGGAACACAAATGAAAATATTTGTAATAGTCTCCCATCATTTTTGCCACTCCATTTAGGCAACCAAAATGTTCATGCTTTAAAAAGTACCAAAAGATGTTGTAAAAGTAATCAGCAGTTTGATCCAAGTCTTCTTAAGAGACACAGTTGCTTTATGAACATTAAATAACTTTATGAACATGAAATTTAAGCTTTCGTTAATATAAACATTGATCAATGCAAATACAAAGAGCATATCAAATACTGTATGATAAACACAGAAGTTCAACCGTGCTTGCAATAAACCTCATTGTTCAAATCATCTTCAGAAGACTTGAATTAAACTGTTCGATTCATATTGGATTACTTGTATGATGTTGTTTGTACATCAAAGTTTGGGTTTGCATGGACTTTCAATTGACGGACAGAAATCTCTCAGGTTTTTTTAAAAACATACCTTAAGTTCTGTTTTAAAAATGAAAGAAGTCCTGGGTTTGGAATGACATGAGGATGTGTAATTGATGACAGAATTTTCGTTTTTCTTTTTTTTTTGGTAAACTAACCCTTTAAGCTCTCTTAATCTGGTATTTCCGCAACCTACATTTTTATGTCTGTAGCCTTTTTTGGCAGGTCTTCCAAATATCAAGTAACTCGAGCAAAACATGAATTTTCAATTACTTATGTTGTTCGTGCTTGCAATATTTTGATTTATTTATTTTGCATAGTCCATAAGTCATAAGCACTAATTCACACTGATGCCAATCATGCTGTGAGCCCTTTCTGGGAACAACCTAAAAAGCTGTGTTTCAATTCCACCCAGATGATTCATAGGACAACCATATGAAAACAACACAACCTCAAACCTTAATGGAATGGAATGGACCAGTTGCCCAGAACTTAATGGAAAGGAAACACTTCTGTGACAGAATGATCCCTAAATGATCTTGGGTTTCTGTCTGAACAGTAATCTTTATCAGCAGGAAAATTGCTATTCGCATTTTAAATGATGTTTCACACTCTCGAGAGATTCAAACAGCACCACTTTTGAGGTTCTACATCTCGACAGTACATGCAACAGGAAGTGAAGACATTAGCACACCATTCAATAAATGGCACAAACACGGACTAACACATAAATCAAATAAAGCCTCGGCTAATGTAATTCAGTCTCGTGGGAGGACAGTGAGAATGCAGTTTAAATGAGCAGGCCTAACTTTTATTTAAGTGCTTTTGTTTCTGTTTGTTGTTATTCTTTTGCATGATGATTTGTGGTTGTTTTTATTTTTATTAATGGAAAAGCATGCTTCTTGACCTGTTGATAGCACTGGTTTGTGGGTTGTGATGGAGCCAAAGGAGAAAAACGTCTCCAAACATTTTTTCCTCTCATATCCTACTCAAACATCCCTGGGCTTCCAGAACGAACAATTAGTGGAAGCTGTAGAGTCAAAAGCAATTTGTGAAACGCAGGAATCAAGGAGGCTTTTGGGATGCAGTGTGCTGGGGGGTGTGTATAAATAACAGTGAAGCACTATTGTGTGACACAATACGTCATTGTTCACAACTGGTGGAGGCCGCGTAGCTGAGATGAAAGAACACACTTGTGTATTAATATGCTGGACCCTTGCTCAAACACATATTGAGATCTCAGTTTCCTAACTTGATTGAAACCACACTGCTGCAAGATAACCTACGCTTTCACATTAAAGCCATATCAGATCACATAATGCCCAACAAAAACAGACAATAACTAACAGAAAATGCAAACTAAACCACAAATATTGAGGTAGCCGATGCAAGCACATATAATAAAAAAAAATGAAAACATAAATTTCATCAAAAACTTCCTCTCTTTTTATTTTTTACATAATACATGTTTATTTTAATAATTTGTTGCATTCATTTTTTTTCCTGCATTGCAGTACATTTGACATTGGCAATTTAATTGTTTTGCTTGCTTTTACATTATATTATAATATATTGAATTATATTATATACTTTAAATTCATCAAAAAAATCCTCAATTTTTTTTATGACTGTTTCCACAACAATATTAAGCAGCACAACTGTTTTCAACATTAAAATCAGCATATTAGAATGATTTTTGAAGGATCATGTGATACTGAACACTGGAGTAATGATGCTGAAAATTCAGCTTTGCATAACAGGAATAATTTACATTTTAAAATATATTAGAAAACAGTTGTTTTAAATTGTAATAATATTTAATATTAGTGTATTTACTGTATATCAAATAAATGCAGCTTTGGTGACCATAAGAGACATTATATTATATAGCAAGCGTGTTTCTGTTATAAACCACTAAAATAAAACCATATAGGATATTTGCAGAGCTGCAGAATCAGAATAAATACAGTAGATTAACTAAATGCTTGCAATATTTCAAGAATAATCATACATAATAAAAACACTGGATTAGATTGTACACTTAAAATTAAAAATCACATCCAGAACCCTTATATGGGTCATTCCAATGGTCAAACCTCTGCCAGATCTGAAAATATGCCCCATCCTCCAAGTATCACGAAGAGCAGCGAGGGAAATACAGGTCAGATTATGCAACAAGAGATTTATCACAATTAATACACTCGCCCGTGTTGTGAGAACTTAATCTGCATTTAAGAATCTGCTCGGTTAGACATATGGCATATACAGGGGTGTAAGAACAATTTTAAATGTACAGAGCTGTAGGCTACTTTAAAAGTAATGATTTCTCCCAAAAAGTGTGGGATAATTGTAGAGCTTCTCCCTATCAGGCATATAAACTTGCTGAATGGAAATGGCCTCTGAAATGGCATGTTATTCTTGCAAATTCCCCGGTGACTCCCACAGTTGTTGTGTCTGTAAGGAACTGGCAAATTAGCTCTGGGTGTTTCTAAATCAGTTTAAACTAAACTGTGGCATTCAACGGGTGTAAAGCTTGTGGATATCGGACACTGTACAGAGCCAATCTTACAGTATATGTTACAGTGAAGTGCATGAGGATTCAATGCACTGCAGCTGATCCTGACATGAGAATCAATGGAAATCCTTCTGAACAGTCAACACTCTGCTGGGTAATAGTTAAACTCACGACCTTAACTAAAAAGTAAGCTTCACCTGATAGCACTTTTACAAGGTTTGGGATAATTTCAGACCACTATGACTATGGAAAGCGAGTTATAATAATAAACGATCATTAAAAGTTTGAACATCTAACAACTTTACACACTGGACAGATTTCAGATATGAATCAAAATGCCCGCTACAGATCTAACAGGCTTGTTAGATGTTATCAAATGTCAGTTTGAATGTAAAAAATCGCATCTTACCGTAATTGATTCGAGTTACATATTCCCGTTATAGCCTATCGCGCTGTGTTGATGCGGAGCGTTTTAAACTCCAGTAATGTGAGATGTGCAGGAGAAAGTTTGAGTGTTGAGCCGCTGATAGTTGTGTTTGTTATGCCGGAGGTTTCAGAGCACAGCGCTGCTGAGCATTAACTGACCTCTTAAAGGGACAGTGCAGACAGTTCAATTTCCATTCTGGTCAGACCACAAAAACCTAATAACGGTTTAAAAACACACACAATTTGCCATGTTAAGAACGGTTTTGAATCATTTTCTTTCATCTACATTGAAGAATTACGCTTTAAATGGAAAAATTACATGTAAGCAGTTCAGTTAGTGCTAAAACCTGAAAAACATTAGCATTTTCCAGTTTCCCAGTTGGGTTTTTAAACTGAAGGTTAATTTATGATAAGGCCTGCTTGAATTAAGTAACTTTCACTTGTTCTGAAATATAAACACACAGTCATTAACAAGTTGCTAAATAAGAACTACAACTACCACAAGGATGTGAGTTTACCTTCTTGATCAGTCAGCCAACAATTGTAGTCCTTAAGCTAATTAGCTGTGTGGTGTGGCCTGCAAATCGACACAAATAGGCCTACAGATAGTTTTTTAAAAAACTCAACATTAGAGCTGATTATTGTTTCTAAATACGTGTAGATGGCCCTTCTGGAACATGAACACAACCAATAGGCCGCTACTTTATTTAATTATGTAGGCTAATTTTAAAAAATGTTGTCTTTTTTTTTTACTTAAAGTCATGAATATTTTTTCACCATAATGTCTTTACATTAGCCTATGTATTGTGTTTTAAAGCACTCTGTGATGTAAAGGTAATTTTTAGAATAAAATGGCAGCTATTTGTCTTTTAAATGCTAGTTTAGTAGCTATCGTTTTATGTATCCTAAAGACAAATGTGACCCTGGACCACAAAACCAGTCTTAAGTGTCAATTTTTCAAAATTGATATGTATACATCATCTGAAAGCTGAATATATAAGCTTTCCATTGATGTATGGTTTGTTAGGATAGGACAATATTTGGAATATCTGGAATCTAAGGGTGCAAAAAAAAATCAAAATATTGAGAAAATCCCCTTTAAAGTTGTCCAAATGAAGTTCTTAGCAATGCATATTACTAATCAAAAATGAAGTTTTGATATATTTACGGTAAGAAATTTACAAAATATCTTCATGGAACATGATCTTTACTTAATGTCCTAATGATTTTTGGCATAAAAGAAAAATCAATAATTTTGACCCACACAATGTATTTTTGGCTATTGCTACAAATATACCCCAGCGACTTAAGACTGGTTTTGAGGTCCAGGGTCAATATTTTGATTAAATTAAGGCTTGAAATGACACACACATCACATAGGCTATATCCCAAGCGTGCTTTTTACTGACATTGACTGACACCTTGCTAACAAATACACTCATTTCATATCTAGATAGCTCTATCGAATATTTCCAGCATTCTTGCAAATCCTACAGTGAAAATGTCATGTTATGTGACGTCATGAGTATTCTGCTAAGTTCACAGTAGGGTGTGTTTAAGTGTGGGTTTCAAAATGAAGATGATGTGAAGAAAGGCATGATCTGTGCTGCAAAAGCAATAGGACTTTGTTGTGAGAGAAAGCCGGAGGGTTCACTTATGGAGTTTCCTTTTCTCCCCTACAGCCCAACCTGATTGATGTAGGCAGGAACTGTTTCAAATGGGAAACAGGAAGTGTCTGAGACAATAGAGGTTTTGAGGAGTGGTCCCCAGCTGTACGTTTATGGATGAAGAAAAAGGATACCATTGTGAATAAACTTTCCTCACTGCCAAAAGAAAGAGGAAAGCATTTCTATTCAAACAACAAATCCTTAAAGCTGAGATGTACAAAAGTTCATTTCTAAATGGTCATCATAAATAAAAATACTTAACACAATTTCCCTCAGCATTATGTAACTTGTTGGATATAAATACTGACTACAACTTATGATATCCAGCATGACTTATTATATCATTTGTATTAGTATTAGTAGTAATATTATTTATTTATTTATTTGTTGAAAGTAGAGTGTTTACCCTTGCATAAAGAAAATATATTTCCTTATATATTATCAGTCAATATATTAAATTATTTAAAGTATACAGAAACTTTACAGAATATGTTGCATTGTTATATTACAATATATTCAATTATAGACAAGGACATGCCGGTTTTAGTACTGTATCAAAAAAGATGTGACTATATTTATATCATACTGTATGTAATTTTATGTTCAATAATAATGTATATGTGATAAAATATGATACTGTGTTTATAAATACATTTATATGGGAACATGTATGTGTAATATATGTACACAATATTGCACATACATGAAAATATATATTGTGTTATATATGTTGTCATGATTAAAACTTATGTTTTAGTAAACACCTTTTTTATATACCATCACATACTGTATATTTTATATGAAATGTGCAACTATGCAAACAATAAAGTGAAATAAATGTTTATTAATTTGTGTTCAGCTTTGTGTAAACCTTTGAAAAAGAAATGAATTAACGGAGTGTTTCAATAAAGCTATTGCATGGATAAATGTAGTTTTTCTTCATTGTTATATTTTTTTGTGTTTCAGTATATAACCATACATGTCACATGCGTATATTGCAGTATATTGAACAATATAAGCACTAGTTTCCTATGGATTGTATTATTTAATGTATTACATTATATTTTTCTTTTGTAGGGGATATACAAATATATACCTCCAATAGTTTTAGAAATACAAGAGCAAACTTTTTATTCTTCAATGAGTTAAAAGCACACAGACAGATCCAAATGTACTACACAGGATTGATTTTTACAGCCCCTGAGGTCTTTTCAAGGCAGTGAAATACACAGATCTTTGTCACTTTAAAGAAAAAAGGGTGGAAGTCCTTGCAATCTCACACAGGAAATCTTCACATCTGAAAGATGGTGTTTTATCAGTTACATTACTGCTTGACAGAACGACAGAATGAGCTGTGCACCATTTAAGTAATTTAATAAAGTTACATGGGTCACAATAATACAATACATCTGCACTGTGCACTGGAAACGTTGAGTAATAAAGTTATTACACTTCCAAAGTATTACTGACACTGTTTAAGACGTTTTACACTGAATGATTTGATCATACACTATAAAATGTATCAGTTAAACACGTCTAATACAACCAGACCCTTCCTCAGTGTATGGACATGGAGGACTTTAAATCTCTGCAACACAATATAATGTTAGTTTGTTCAATCCAAAGAATGTATGCAAGGGAACCATCCTCGTCTGAGAATGACACACAGTCGCTTTCACATACACACAGAACACAGGAGAGTCAGTGTGAGTTATCTTAGGTCTCGTCATCATCGCTGTGGTGCTGGGCTTTCTCCTCACTCACGCTGCTCTCGTCAATGTTCTCCAGTGAATCTGCTCTCTGAACTGTCAGGTCAGCTACGTTGATGCAGGGTAGCGCGTTCTGCTCTGGGTATCTCCACGGCTTCAGATTGGGCTCGTGTTTCCGCTTCCACTCTGGGTACTTTAGGCAGGCTTTGTAAATCTTTTTCATGGCCTGTGGAGAAAAAGTTGAAAGATCTGGACCATGCATTTTATAGATGCTTTTATTTTCAAACATAACATCATGTGGCTGTTATAAAACATCTTGTATGAGATGCACATTTCTAACCACCAGATGGCAGCAGAGGAAAACTGAAATTTGGGATTGATAACATGTGCTTGGCTGTTGAGTTTTGAGTAACTTGGGTCATCAAAGGAATTATTTACATTTAAAAAAAATATTATTATTAAAAGTTATATAAATAAAAATTCAGTTCAATAATATTTCACAATTATACTGTTTTTGAGCACAAGAGGCTTCTTTTAAAACCACACACAAATAGGCAATATATTAAATTTCCATATATGAAATGTATTGTCATATGAAGTAAAAACATGCCAAACCTAGTAGAAATTGAAACAATTTCATATATGTGACCCTGGACCATAAAACCAGTCATAAGTGTCAATTTTTCAAATAAATTAAATAAGCTTTCCATTGATGTATGGTTTGTTAGGATCGGACAATATTTGGCTGAGATACAGATATTTGAAAATCTGGAATCTGAGGGTGCAAAAAAATCTAAATATTGAGAAAATCGCCTTTAAAGTTGTCCAAATGAAGTTCTTAGCAATGCATATTACTAATCAAAAATGAAGTTTTAATATATTTACAGTAGGAAATTTACAAAATATCTTCATGGAACATGGTCTTTACATAATATCCTAATGATTTTTGGCATAAAAGAAAAATCTATAATTTTGACCCATGCAATGTATTTTTGGCTATTGCTACAAATATACCCCAGCGACTTAAGACTGGTTTTGTGTCACATATTAACATAACCTATATAACTGTATTGGTCATATATGACATGTACATGTATATCCATCCTCAACCCCATCAATACATTTTGATATTACTTAAGTAAATATAAAAGATACAGATATTTTTAAAAGAATGTTACAAAGACATACATAAACATACAGATTTTTGTGTATATAGTTAAAAAGCATATATATAAATAAAATATTTTGTTGATTATTGTTTTATATTATTGCATAAAAATATATTGGTGACATATATGGTTGCAACATATATTACCATAAAAAAATCATTATATAGATATTATTAACATATGTACATATACACATTTTACTATGGGGATTTTATATACTGTATGTTATAAACTTGGGAGCTGATTTCCTCATCTACCCAGAAAATGTGTGTATGTAAAAATTATATATTGCCTTATAGGTAACATATAAGGCACTACATATTACATTTCCATGTGGGAAAACATTAAAAATATCTTACCAACCCCAAATTTTTGAACGGTATTGTATGTACCATTCTTAAACAACATTTTAGAATCTCAAAATGCTGAAAAGTTATTTTCTTTACACATATTATGAAAAATAAATCAAAATAAAAATCAAGAAACAAAATATACTTACCTTTGGTGCCACTAATTGTGAGGCCCTGTTCACTACCCACTTGGGTAAAGACCCTGAAAAGAAATGGAGATAAAGATTGAAAACAACAAATATATTGCTTTAAATATATGCTCAGAGAACAAAAATCACCATTAATGCAATAGAAGAATTCACCCCCTGAATGAGGCTGCAACACTAAAATAGTTACATTTTTGGATGTTTTTTAATCTGGTTTTATGCACTGTAATTTTGCCTTTCTGACCCTGGAGTCTGCTGTACAAATGCAATAAACTGAATCTACGTGTCTATCCCACAGGTCACAAACAGCTGGTGCATCACAGCAACGGAAGACATTAATAATCAAAACCATCGCTCTGAGCAGCACGGAAAACACGACATCAGCAAATTCATAAAATATGTGTAAAGTAGGAGTTTCGAAGGCTTCCCGGCTCCCCACTCTGTACAGTACAAGAGCACGAAGAAAAATAGAGATGGCTAGGCCTTCAAGAAATTACTTAAAATTACACCATGAAATACACATTCAGTCTAAACACATGCATTTCTGCAAACTTTTTTAAGAAAGCAAGATGAAACTGCACTGCTCTTTGAAACAGAGTGGTGTTTTTGTATGTACACCAACAACTGAGACTATAAACAGCCTAAGAGTCGTGTAAACAGGTATGTTGTTCATGGTGTACTTTTTCACCAAAAGAAGGGCCGGTCTGATGCTGTGACTCCAGCATACTAATATTTAAATATCTAGGTATTTTACTGTAAATGATAGTGATCATGGAATCTATAGAAGTTCACCTCGTGGATCCACTTGCGTCAAGTAATAAAGAGTGCAGCAGTTTGCTCCGCTGGATTGGATCAAGTACCCAGTGAGTAATGACACAGCTCTGACATAATCCTTCTTTGGTGGGTATTCCTGAAAAATAGCAACAGTGAGTGTTTAGTTTCACAGGAATGAGTCAGTGTTTAAAGTTGTAGTTATTAAGATTGGATAAGATATACAAACAGTCTGACCTAAACAGCTGAGAAGTTAAAGGGATAGTTCACCCAAAAATGAAATCCTGTCATCATTTACTCAGCCTCGAGTTGTTCCAAACCTGTATGAGTTTCTTTCTTAAGGGGCAGTCGTGGCCTAATGGACAGAGAGTCGGACTTGTAACCCGAAGGTTGTGGGTTTGAGTCTCAGGCCTGGTAGGGATTGTAGGTGGGGGGAGTGAATCCACCCCACCATGACTGAGGTGAGACCCTTAAGCAAGGCACTGAACCCCCAACTGCTCTCTGGGCACCACAGCATTGGCTGCCGTGTGCGTGCGCACACACGTACTTGGATGGGTTAAATGCAGAGCACAAATTCTGAGTATGGGTCACCATACTTGCCCACATGTCATGTCCTTTCCTTCTTTTTCTGAAAATATAAGTTTTTTTGAAGCAAACAGTTGCTGGTCTCCATTGACTTCCTTACTATGGAAGGTCTGGTCACCCACATTCTTTAAAATATCTTATTTTGTGACTGCAAAACCAGTCTTAAGTCGCTGGGGTATATTTGTAGCAATAGCCAAAAATACATTGTATGGGTCAAAAAATTATTGATTTTTATTTATATTTTAAGTAAAGATCATGTTCCATGAAGATATTTTGTAAATTTCCTACTGTAAATATATCAAAACTTATTTTTTGATTAGTAATATGCATTGCTAAGAACTTCATTTGGACAACTTTAAAGGCGATTTTCTCAATATTTAGATTTTTTGCACCCTCAGATTCCAGATTTTCAAATAGTTGTATCTCGGCCAAATATTATAGCTTTCAGATGATGTATAAAGCTCAATTTCGAAAAACTGACCCTTATGACTGGTTTTTTGGTCCAGGGTCACATTTTGTGTGCAGCAGAATAAAAGAAACTCATACAGGATTGGAACAACATGAGGGCGAGTTAATGATGACAGAATTTTCATTTTTGGGTGAACTATCCCTTTAAATAGTTGGTCACCGAATAAATAAATAAGTAAACATAAAATATAGATTTGAGTTCAATTTCTTTTATATTCTGACCTGTGTTTGGTCATAAACTGGCTGGAATACACAACACGAGTTTTGCCAAGAGTTTGTTTTTATTTGTCATACGTTTCCTTGCAACGAGGCGCATGTTTCTGTGTGAGTTTGTTGTGTTCGGAAAACAACTTGAAAGTCTTTTAGTGATCAAGAGTTGTTTATGATGTTCAGTTTTTCAGTGTAAATAAGTTGACAGTAGTGTTTTAAAATCTGTTCAGATTTTAAAAGTTGTTTAGTGCATTCCAGCCTTTATAAAATATATATACTGCAACTATATTGCAGTAATTTCATAAGTAATCAGTATTTGAGACACAAGGCAGCACCAGTTGGCTTTGTATGAAATGCAAGTTTCAGTTACACAGATGAACAGATATATAGCACTGTCATGGACAACAATAAACATCTGACCGCGACTGACCAATCAGAATCAAGTATTTCAAAGAGCCTTACAATGAGCTGATTTATTATGTCAAGACATCAACATCTTGTGTCAGATTTTCCATGGAGAAAACAATGAAAGACATAAGCCTGTTGACGCTAGACATGTAATTATTCATTACAACACAGGGATTTGATCACCCGACGCCGTACTTGATACCTCTGTCAGACTTTTGCCACTGATCAGGCCTCTTCTGTTTCAAGCGCCTCGAGACCTGCAAGGCTGACCTACATACCAACTGACATACTGTGCTGGACTATATTGTTACCTCTGCCAAAATGTCTCTTAAAATCAGAGCTTCTACAGACCTAACAATCCAGACCAAACACAGACATACCGGGTGTTTGACAGAGTAGTTGATTATCAGATAGTCATTGCCAAGAGGAAGCCATGACCGCATGGTGACAAAGTCTCTGTTCTTCAATGGACTTGGACATTTCCCTGTAAATAAACAAGGACATGCTTTAGAGGCAAAGTATGAAAATACAAGAAGATAAATTTGCCTCACTGCATATTAAGTACAACAACAAAAACAAAAAAAAACTCTAAACTCTAAAACAACAATGCAATAAAATTCAAAATACAGGTAAAACACCTGGTAACCCACACTTGTTACCTTAAAGAGCTATTTCTATCTAATTTAACCCATAAAAATTTGTCTCGTTGGTATGAATTAATGTATAATTCTGGTTCAGTGATGTAAAAAAAATCATTTTGACTTGAATAAAGTGAGTTAATTTAAATCTTACCATTTTTAGGTTACTGTTTTTTTCTCTCGTCACTCTTTTGTGATATTTTGCAAGAAACTTGTCTTGTACTGTCACTTTAAATTACTCTCATCAATGTTCCTTTATAATTTATTGCTGATGTCCATGCATAGTACATCTGAGAGCACCACAAGACACTCATTTAACCATAAACATCCCAACGATTTTCATCTTTGCAGTTTAACTGCAGAAATTGCACTCCATTATAAAATGTACTGCAGCCACCCACAACTTTTATGTTGTATATTACAATCTTCTTAGTAAGAACAAATGGGCTTAATTTAAAAAAAAAAAAAAAAGTGTGTCTGTGTGCTTCGCCAGGAACACGGTGGAAATAACAGCTCAGTTGAGACAGAAACAAAGGAGTGACTCACAGGAATAATATCCTACATCTGCATTAACTGTCAGTCGTCCAATATCGAAAGTGTCGATCATGTTGGTGTCCCATTTTTTCCGGTAGCTCGTGTCGTGCAAGACATCGTAGAGAGTCTCTGCTGTCACGTCCTTGCACACGATTCTCATCTAAGAGAAACAACAGACATTGTCTCACTGAGTCATTCAGATCTCAAGAACTTTTCCATTACAGCTGAATACAAAGTTCACAAAGTATGTTGAGCGGTGAAAAATCTCCTGTAGTTTTCCCTCTAGTGCAGCCGTGATAAAGTGCTGACAGATTTTGAATGCACTCTGTTACCGGGCAGATGAAAAATGAAAGCTTTTCACTGTGCTGACAAAGGCCTGCTACCATTACACATAGATCTATTCATTTCCTTATCTTTAAAAGCCCTGCCTTCTGCGTAACTCAGCCATGTCAGGTCAAAAAGAGTCAAAGTTGACACAGCAAACAGTGAGCATAAAAGGATCCTCAGTGGAGCTTTAGATTTAAGCATGTTGGCTTGCATTTGTATTTCAAGCTCACATGTTTTTTCCACGTATACTGTAGCTACCTTATCCTGGGTTGCGAGGAGGGTCAGGTAAGCATGAATACATCAAATGCAATGTGATCAGATATTGTATGGCTCTACGACGCAAGAAACCGTGTAACCCAATCAACTCTACCCTGGCATCATTTAATAATTTATTCCCAACCCCCTACAACCCCAGCTTGATCGGTCGCTGCTCATTTCCATTGGGTACCTTGGAACAAGTTTTATTTAGTCTCTATGAATGGAATGTCGTCAAAGCCTACGAAGCTCAATTATTCATGAAAAGAACGCATCAGTGGCCCGCAGAGCCGTGTGAATTATTGACGAAGGCCTGTCATCTCTTTTCATTTTTGCAGGCGTTACAGGTCTAAATAATTTCCCCACACCTGCCTGAAACGTTGCTGAAACAGCCCTCATGCATAGGTTCTCGCATCGGGACGGCTTTTATCCATTGTCAGAGAGGTCAACAGAAGTGCTTTTACACAAAAAAAACACAGAAAAAGGCCCGACTCTGGTAAGACAGCAGGAGGGGCTCAGGTTTCCTCATCTGAGCCTGCTGTTACCACAGTTTTCCGCTCTTAATTTTTCAGCACATCTCATGGGTGCAGTCCGTCCCTGAGAGACCGCTCTTTCATCTCAGAGATTGTGGATCATGAAGCTGTCAGGTCTGGCCTGCTCCACTGTATGCTGAGTTCCCCTGGGCAAATGGCCCATAACCATATCTCTGTTTGTTTCTTTAAGATTTTCCCTGAAAGGGTCTGGAGTCTGTGAGGAAAGCTACTGTTCAGGAGCTTGAAAGATATACTGTACTACTGTTTTTGCACAGCAAAGACTAATATAGTGCTGTTCCAAAGGCAATGTATATTCAAGTCTTTGGTTCATATGCTGAATTGTTGTAAATATATCAATTATAATACTAAAAAATAATTTTACTGAATTGAAGGAAGTCTCTTTGTGCTCACCAAAGCTGCATTTATTTAAACAAAAATACAGTAAAAACAGTACTATTTTGAAATGTTATGTCAGTGATTCCACAAGGCTGAATTTTCAGCATCATTACTCCAGTCTTCAGTGTCACATTATCCTTCAGATATCATTCTAATATTCTGATTTCCTGCTCAAGAAACATTTATTATTATTATGTTAAAATTTGGGGAAACTGTCATACGCTCAACGCTCAAAAGGACAGCCATTATTTGAAATAGAAATCTTTTGAACTATTATGTCTTTACTGTCAATAATAATAATGCAGGTGCATAAGCTGTAAGACAAAATTATAAATCAGTATACAATGGTTGTTAGACACAAAACGGTGATGTGGTTACAGTGAATTACTTCCTAAAATTCACAAGCCAATAAAACATTATCTCAGTATTGTTGATATGTTAATAATATACCATATTGGAAAATCCAGCTTTGGTGTTTTGTGGCATAGCAACTGGTTTCTAGCTGGTCATTGTTGCTGCTCTATTCCAGTTAGACAAGTAAACTATTCATTACATACTAATGTGTATTTCTTAGCTAACACAGTTACTGTTCTCACAGTTACTAGTATATTTTCTACTTATTTATTTATTAGATACTATTGCTCACTTGTGAGACACTAACATCTTGTTACAAATTGTTATAGCCACATTTCACCAGTTACAATTACAATCTCTCTCTCTCTCTCTTTCTTCTTATAGCTACATCATGAATTAGCTAAATACTGAATATCTGAACATTTAGTACCAACAACAATTGGAAAAAAAAAAGTTTAACTAGTAAAGGCAATATGTGACCCTGGAGCACAAAACCAGTCTTAAGTCGTTGGGGTATATTTGTAGCAATAGCCAAAAATACATTGTATGGGTCAAAATTATAGATTTTTCTTTTATGCCAAAAATCATTAGGACATTAAGTAAAGATCATGTTCCATGAAAATATTTTGTAAATTTTCTACTGTAAATATATCAAAACTTAATTTTTGATTAGTAATATGCATTTCTAAGAACTTCATTTGGACAACTTTAAAAAATATTTTCTCAGTATTTTGATTTTTTTGCACCCTCAGATTCCAGTTTTTCAAATAGTTACATCTCGGCTAAATATTGTCCTATCCTAACAAACCATATATCAGTGGAAAGCTTATTTATTCAGCTGTCAGATGATGTATAAATCTCAATTTCGAAAAATTGACCCTTATGACTGGTTTTGTGGTCCAGGGTCACATATCTGCACCACAGATCCCCTTGAATTCAATGGCAAACATATGCAGTTTGTCACTAATTACCAAGTAGGTACTGGTAGTAAATAAATAATTAGACCTATTACTAGTGACTAATTGAATCGATAGGCTACTAGTCACTATTGGATTACTAGTATTTAAAAAAGTAAAAGTAACGCAAAAAATATATAGTTTTACAGAATAAATGTTAAAACAGCTTGCCATATGATGCTGCGTTCTCCAGTAAATGAAGGATTTGTTTACTAAGAAAAGAAATATTACACAGAATCTATTTTTCATAGACATTTAGATGATGATCTGTAATATCGAAAATATACGAGAGTTTGGTCTTATTTTAGACGCTAATGCAGTGAGGACTGAAAGCAAACTAGTTGGTAAGTGTGTGCGTCTATTGATCCGCATTGCAGCGCACTTGCCTTGAGTTTCTGCACAGTTTTGCACTCCTCGTCTCGACACCAAACCGTCACTCCTCCTTTATTATAACGAGCGACCCAGCCATCCTGACTTTCACATTGATCTCGGAAAGATAAGAAATCGGTGTCGTCCGGTATCTGGACTGGCATCTTGCCTCCCGGTGCTGTGAATTAGACAGGTCTGCAGGGCTAAAAGCTCCTCACATCAATGATCCGCTCGTTTGTGTTCTCTTCTCTACTTAACGATGATTTCTAGTTAGTTTTGGAAAGCTGACGGATCTAAACCGCGTTGTTGTTGTTTTTCAGTTTAATCTAACTGTTGCACCTCTGCTATGTGTATCGTTGTATCTAATGTATGTTGGAGCAGGTGTATTTGAGCATCCTCTTCAGTCCTGTATCAGTGCCATACTGGAGAGAGGCATTATATAAGTAAGGCATCACGTTACTGCAAGTCGTTTTTCAGGTGGAGCAGTCTAAGGGCTCATTTAGTCAGACTGACTGATGATCCACGGATCAGGTGTCATGTTTGTCAATTCAAAGGATTTCTTTTCCGTGACTGTTTTGTTTAACCTGTGCAGGTGTGTAGCCTGAATCCAGCGTCTACTGTTTCCTACTCTATCATCTTCCCTCAGCCTCACTCCTTACTATCATATTGTGCAGGGGAAAAGTAAAAGTCTGCTTTGTGCAAATTAGTAGGGAAACATGTCCCAAATTAAGTCTAGAAGGACTATTTTTGTGTTCTTTCGAAAGATTATTTCAATCATGACAACTCTCGAAAGAGAGCTACTTCCAATGCATACGGCAATACGGTGCTGTGAGTATTTAAGACATACTGCTGCTGCGCAAATAGCATAACCCGTAGCAGATCTATACAGGTGGAGCTGGGGAAGGTGAAGGGTTTCAGAGGAACTCTGAAAGCATGCTGCAAATGCTCAAGTGGATGCTAACCAACCATTTAAATGTAAAGCAGCAAGCTCATTGGCTGCATATGCAACATGAACCAATCAGCTTGTGCCAAGTCGTTTAACGCTGTGAATATCATCAGTTACGTTAATACCCATCAGCCTGCGCCAACTAGAGTTTCATGACTGAACTATACATTTCTTCCAAAGACAATAAAATGCTTTGTCAGAACATTCAGGGGATCAGCAATCAAAAATTATTATTCTTAATAGGAAATGTAAGCTATTAAATATCAGATGAACTATAAAAGTCAATCTGAAATGTCCATTTGACATCAAATTAATGTTGTGTTGTTTGGACATTAAGGGAATGTTAAGAAAATAACAAAATATTTTGGAGTTTAGATTTGGGATACCTTTGTAAACTCTGGAGCTCAGAATAATAATAAAATGGGCTTTTTGTGTACTGAAATGATGTACTGGGTGGTTTATCTTCACTTGAGTAGTTGAGTCATCCATATGAAGCATTGCTCATTATCAGTTAAGCAGATGCATGTGTCAGTCACAACGTCAGTCGTAAAGAATCTCCTGCAGGTGTCAAATAATATGGGCTGTCAGTCTGCTGCTAGCTTGGGTTTCAACAATAAAAATCCCCCTCCTTTCTTGATTTGAAAAACATAGAGCAAAATACATTTCTATAATCAGAGATCTTTTTCTTCAGAGATCATTTATTAAAATATTTTAGTTTTTTTATAACTTATAACTGAAGCAATAGATTTTGTATTTTTGTAGTAAACCCCCTGCAGATTTACTAATTATTTCTGAGTATACAGCAGAATGCTAGAGCCCCCTTAAACAAAATGTTTTTACATTTCACTTAATGTGTAACTGTTTGAATTTGTTGACTTTTACTGTTTTGTGAAATGTCTCTTATCTTGGGCAGATTTAGCACCATTGTACCCTTAATGAAATAATTTTGCTTATATCCAAATATTGCCCATCTGTCACACAAGGAGTTTGTGTATAACCATAAGATGGCACTAATGAACCCCTTAGGACATGGTTCTCAAATGAGGACAAAAAAGACTTCAAATAAGATAAAACAAGCTTTAAAATCAGCTTAAACAACTGAAAATCAAGATATTAAATTTACCCCCTTTTTCTTTTAAGAAATAGTATTTCCACTGTCTTGAAAAACATGATTTTAAAAGTGTAGTTTCTAGATGTGGAAAATTCATGTAAATTAAAAAAAAAATGTATAAATCCATGGGCATTTTTATTAGAATATATGTTTTTGATGCCAAGCTAAAAATATATATTGTCAGAAAATATTTATTTAGTAGATCACAAACTGGAGAAGTCACATAAATTCATTGGTTAAAAGGAGAGGGATCCCTAGAGAAACTTTTGTCATTCTGAAACTTTTTAGTTAGAATTATTTTAGTTATTTATTATAATCTATGGATACTCCTATTAACATATTACATAGTATGCACAGGGGTCCTTTGAATATTGCTGTGGACATTGGGAGGGCTTGGAGTCTCAAAGGTTGAGAACCACTGCATTGGGATGCAAAAAAAAAAACAAAAAAAACACATACTGCACCAATACAAATCACTAGTCATGTGCCCTTCATCACTCTGTTTACATTGAGGTGAAGGCACATTAAATTATGTCTTTAGGGGGGTATTTATTGTACAACTGTTAGATGACCCCTGCTGTTATCTTTAGACTGACCACCTCCACATCCATATTTTGCATTTATCCTCGTAATGTATGCGTGGTGCAGCTGTCCAGAAAGGCTTTACTGTGTGCTGCTGGAATATTTTGTGATGATCTCAGCCTCCTCCTCCTCCTCCGTCTCCATGTGGCAGGGTCATGAGATCACACAGGCTCTCCTCTTTCCCTGTCCTGTAATGTGGCCTAACAAGGGTTCACTGTAGACTAATTCATTCCATCGGGGTCAACCTAGGGCATGCGGTATAGCACGTCTCACACATGTCTAAACATCGCTGCCACTGAAATATATTGTGGTTGAAGTTTAAGTGGTTGTGGAGTGCATTAAGCACTGAGAGGTTCAGCTGGACTTTTTTTCTAGTGGAAGTATATGACTGATTGAACTTTTCCATACTGGCAAAAACACATATTAAGTGAATCCTGAGAGCAAGGGTCCACAAGAGCATGTTATGTTGACCTTTTCCCTTGAGGCATCGGCCTCAGTAACCTGATCCATGTTTCAGATACAAAGCTGCACAAATAGAGTCCCCCTTATTACGTTAAAACATAAACTCTCAGTCATTTTCCCACTTTAAAAAGCACTATTATGGCTGATATTTCTACTTTTGTTGCTGCATTGTCAACAGTTTTCTTTTTATGAAGAGTACCATTACACTGAAAAAGTAATTATACTTTGGTCCAATTTTGAAAGAAACATTAATTTGTCAAAAACTCTGTAAAAATGTACTGTATAATTTGAAGGTTTTTTATAATCTAAAAATACTTATATATATTTTTTAAAGGTATTTTACCTGTATTTTGAATTTTACACTGCATTACATTGTGTTTTAGAGTTAATGGAAATGAGATAATGAGCTGCCAGTAGTTTTTCTGTTATTTTACATATTTATTTTTTACAGTGAGCCAAATATATTAGTCTTTCTTAATTTTTTTTTAATTGAACCTTAAATTTTATTTAATATTAATTAAAAAATTATTTATTAAGAACAAATACATTTATACAAAAAGTAAAAAAAAAAAAAAAGATTATTTACTATAAAGACCATACACTTGATATATATTTTCTTTAGACATAAGACAAAATATTACTTGATGTAGGTAAAATATGATTATATATTTTTTTAGCTTTTTACAACTTAATTTCACTTAATTGCATCCCAAAATCTTTTCATTTGCAATATTCCTTTAAGATGAACTAAAAACATTTTGTTTAATTTAGTTTACTTACTATAAATGAAGACAACTTTGAAAGACCTTCATGGTTGTGATGTCTTTTCAAAATACGTAGAAAAAAACAGCCAAAAAGTTAATAAAACTTGCAATAATTTCAGTAAAACTAGCCAATATGTCTCCTGCACATCAGCATTCTGTAAAATTAATATAATATGAAATACTGCAGCCAAAAATATATATTTTTCAAAGTTGTTACTAAATAAAAGATTAGTAGGGTACGTTTTACAAGAAAATACTTTCGTTTTCATTTTACAAGAAAATACTGTTTAAGTCTTTCATTTTTTTTCAGTGTGCTTAACATTGATTCTTTTTTTATTTTATTATTATTTTTCTTCTCCTGTAGGCATTATTTGCTTTTAGACAAACTGAACAAAACAGTTTTAAACTGGAAACCTTGATTTTCGATTAGACCAATATTGAAATGCATTTTAAATGAATGACACATTTAAAATTCTTTTGACTTTTTTCAGTGTGAGACAGTAGCTCTATCTAAACAGAAGTGAGCAATAATAATGGCATGTCCATTACTCTGGAAATTTTATGTCACTTGAAGTATGAAGGACTATAACAAATGAGATTAAAAGCCATTTTTCTCTGATGCTGGCGGATGATGCAGTCCAAGAACATCTAAAAATAAAATAACTCTTGACGTTGGGCACTAAACAAAGTACATTTTGAATTATTTCAGCAGATTTCCGCACATCTGATTCATCAGCTGGACCGAAAAGATGCTCTCGGACTGTTTCTAACAGGGATTCCATGCAGCTTATGGGGTAACCATGAAAATCTGCTCTTATACACAAAGCCACCTGTTATATCTTTCCTGTGGTACCACAAACACTGTTTTCATGCCCATTAATTTTCTTTTTAAATATTGTGTTAGAGTCAACATTGTCTGCTTGCTAAATTGTTTTCTGGCTTCAGTGGAAGCAGGAAGTAATGACAGACGCTAAGGAGACCACTGGTACCCCAAGGAGAGTGGAAAAACACACTTAATTGTTTCCCCTTAAGGTAACCCATTCCCCATTCCTGTGCCTTGATATGGAAAGCTGCAGTGATACAAGATGCTGCATGGGCATTTTTCAATCCATTACAAATTATTCTGTTGACACCCGAGTGTTGAATCAACAATGGAAAGAACATATAATTCAAAATGAAAAGACAAAATGTGAAAAGGGCACTGAGAAACTTCAAAGGACAGCTCACATTAAATTAGCACACAATGGGATAGATGTCAAATGGAATGTAAAAATTCCACTTGATTACTGGGCAGATTGATGTATCAAAATTCAAAGGGCAAATGGGTATTCCTTCTCCCTCTGGAGGTTTCAGAGCAAAGGAATGTGCTCTTCCCTGGATGAAGCCGAGCTGAACATTAAACACTAGGCCCCATGGCAACTCCTGGACATGACCATAAAAAGTAATAGAAGAAACAGACCTCAACAAGGTAATGTGCCATATTTCATTTCTGACATGAAACAACAAACATAAAATAGTGAGTAAATTAGACTGTCAATCAATGTTGAGTCTTTTTTTTTTACTAAAGATTAAACACTTTTTATTGGAGATTTTCTTGTTTGTTGACAACGCATTAAACAGATGTCATTCGCTGAAATGCTATTGACATCAGATAAGAATTGGAGACTGGATTTGTATTATGTAAAATTTCAAAATCTGCAGAAACAGGAAAGATTTATGTTTATTATGTATGAAAAGGGAGATTGAAGTAACAGATTGGGAGGTTTGTTGCAAAAGGTTTCAAATAGTTCTCCAGAGGATGTCTGTGATCAAAATGTTTGATATTTTCCTCTTTGATCTTAGAATCAAATCGAAATGAGTCTCTCAGCATGCGATTATTGCAGTTAAGTTATTCACATCTAACAGGCCACTCTGGCTAACTTTCTGGAAAGGTTCTCTCAGTAACATTAATAGATCATTCATTCAAAGTTATCAGGGGCCAGTTGCATAAATATAGTCACTAACTAGTAGTTAGCCAAGAAATAATCAGTCTTACTTTTCCGATTCAGATTGGGCCAATACCTTTTTAAATAATTATGACCTGTCTTAAAGAAAACAAATTAGATGACTAACTTTTTAAGACTAGCCTAAGCAGTTTACGCAACTGCCCCTTGTCTTCGATGTCACTGAAACATTAGCAAAAAAACAAAACACTCTATTTATATATTGTTCATAGAATGTTATTATGAAATATTGGTGGTTTACAGAACATTCAAAAGTAACATTCCCATTATGTTTTCAAAATAATATAATGGAATGTTCCCCTTAATCTTGTCTTCAATGTCCACATAACCAAGAAAAAAAAGTTTTTAAAATTTAAATCATGGACGTTTTGAACGTTCATAGAACATTCAGAAATAATTCATTGCAACAAAGTGCAAAAGATTCATTTAAACCCATGGTTTAGAGACTGATGGCTTTCTTGTCCAAACATGTTTGCCAGGCTGTATACAGTATATGATATGATATTTAACGTGGCAGGCATCTTCATCATGAAGGTCTACTGTAACATGCAGCATCCTGGATCCCTGCTGCTTTTATACAAGCAAAGAAAATCAAGATCGGAAAATAACCCCATTATGGTTCAGGTAGAAGTCAGTAGACGTTCCTGTTATTCAATCAACTTCAAAAACAAAGTCGTAATATAAAAGTAAGGCTTTAATGCACATGCAGCACAACAAGGGAAAATCCCTGTTCAAGCCACTCAGGAGGAATCACCTCTCTAAATACCACACAGCTAATGGAGCATCGGCCAGTCTAGAGGATATGAGGAGCGGTCTTTAACCACTGCTGCTAGATTTATAGGGTAACCCCAAAATAGACCACGTGCCAGCCTTACTGTAAAAGAAAATAAGAAAGAATAGCGTGTCCAAACATACCATCTCCTGCAGTCGACACAATATTTATTTTAGATCATCTCTTGTATTTTTGGTAAAATCTGCTGTAATAATTATTTAATTATGAGTTTCTCACTTATTTATTAGTTTACAGTAGTGGATTTGATTATGTAACTAGCCACATAACTCCCACGCTACATTAAAAATGCTTAAAAAATGTAATCAATGGAATTAAATGTTATTTTTAAACATCCAAGAGAAATATCAAGGGTTTATTGTCCCATTTCTTCAGCTGGATTGGAAACTTGACCTCTTTATTATACAATTAAATTCTTATTGGAAACAAGTTTGAAAGAAAAGTGTTGCAGTAAGGCATTCTGTAATGGATTTGATGCACAAATGCCATTTGTGCTGCTTTTGTAGGGGAAAAAGAAGAAAAGATAAAGAGTTTTCTGTTTTTCTGGGATTTCAATGCCAGTTTAATAAAATAAAATAAAGTATTAAAAAGATATTCTTTCCTGTGTTTAAAGTAAGTGCCAATGTTTTGAAAAGTCTAAGCACAAGACATAAGTGCTTTATTAATGCTGAAAGTAAGAGTGCTTTTGAAGTATTCTGATGTTCCAAACATATGACTGTTCAAGTGAGGTGGGAGATATTTTAATGAGGTTTATCTGGTAATATTATAGATCCAGAATAGGTGTGTTTCTTTCATGTAATTCATTCTTCAGTCTTTAGAGGTCAGAATTGAGGTCAATTACACACAGCAAGTATGCAAACCAACAGATTTGAGCAATTGCTACAATATCCCATGCTATTTAAGAATTCTAATAGCACAATCAAAATATGGTGGATTATCAAGGCATCACAAATGCAGGGTTAAAAACAATTCAATGGGTATTTTTTAATGCACTGCTGGGTAAATACAGGAGAGGACACATGCTGGTTTGCTTATTTTACCCAGCAGGGGTTACACATTTAACTCATATGCACTGTAAAAAAAAAAAAGGTTGGGCAAACTTAAAAGTTTAAGGCAACCAGCTTCAGCAGATTTCTGAGTTTACTCAACTTCTTGTTTTAAGTTTATACAACAAAAAGTTGAGAAAACTTCCTAAAAAATAAGTTGAGGAAACTCAAAAATCAAAAAAAACTTTTAGGTTTGCTCAACAATCTTTTTTTTTTACGGTGATATGGCTGCTCATATTCACTGAATGTTGATTAGCTAATTTTCCTCATGGTTATTACATTTATTTTTACTTAAAGAAAAATCTGTAAATTGTGACTATAATTAATAGTGAATTAGAGCAGGCAATTGAGAGAATTTCTTTTATCTGATTGCAATTTGTTTTTGTAAGTAACAACAAATTCATTAAAATCATCAAAATAAAAAAATAAATCAAGTAGGCTATCAACAGGTCATTATCTTTTTTTATTATTATTATTATGACCATATTTATAATAATACACATTTGCACGACTATTTTTAAAGATAGGCTACTACTGTACTTTTACATATAAGAATAGGTTAGGCTATTGAAAATATATATAGGCTATATTTACTTCATTTTACTTTCATTTTGCGCTCAATTACTTTATGCACAGTTGTCGGTTTAACTATATTAAATAATTATAGGCTAGCAGTATAACATGCAGTACACTGTAAAAAATAAGTGTAATTTTAACTGTAAAATTTTGTAAAAACACTACTGAAAAAAACTGTTAATAGGTTAACAGTATGTTCCCGTACTATATACGGGGGGAAACTGTAAAAGATCTAACCAGACATTTCATGTAATTTTACAGTAAAATGCCATTAATTGTACAGTTTTTAGAAGTAAAAAAGAACAAATCGATGTATAATTAACAGTCAAAAACTATAAACCGATATTCCCAGAATTCCCTGCGTGACACTCCACATTTGAAAGTATTTTGTTTAAATAATCATGTTTTTAATAGTTTTTGTTATCAGTTATGTACATTTGGGCTTTATGTTACATCTTCTGTTGTTCAATGAAAGTTTATTGCATTATTTAAGTATCGCGTGTTACCATGATGGTGTTTTGTGTTTGCATGAATGGCTCTGTGCACCTTCTATATATCAGTATATACTTCTGCTTGTGGCGAAGCTACTTGTGATGAGCTTTGATTCTTCATGTGGCTTTCTCTTTTACCACCTGCATTATTATGGTGGTTGTCAGTATGTTAAAGGTACAAAACAGATTTTAATAGCAGTGTATGTTGCTGAATTTAGTGGTTTCCAAATTTCCTTGTTTGTAAATTACAGTTTTATACTGTAAATTTTACAGTTTAGATATGTAAATGTATTTACAGTTTTTCTGTATTTTTTACAAAATTATTCTGGCAGCTTCCAAAATTATTTTGTAAAAACTACAGAATATTAGCCTATTACAAATAAAATCTTTACAAGTGAGTAATTCTATTGAGTGTTATAATCCAATAACATGCATCGGAGCTTTGTCAGTGAAAGTGTCGTGTTTCTGGTCGTCTCAAGCCCCTCCCTGAGCACCGGGGTCTCGGTATTTAAGCCGGACTCTGCCGCACGCGGCGCCGCTCTGGAGTGCGCTTGCAGGGACGCGAGATGAAGCGCTTAACTTTGTTCGCTCTGGCTATCACCTTAATCGCGACAGTTTTCGCCGCGAAAACCCCGTATCAAGCGGTTCTTCAGCACAGCAGGATAAGAGGAAGACCTCATGGGTAAGATCATACTCTTTCATTGATTATCATAAAGGCAGGATTATCATATTGTGTGCACTAAATTTGATTTGAAACACAAATAAAGGCCTTCTGGTTTATATGCAACCCTACTGATCACTGAAAAACTTTTTCTTCTTTAGTCCTGCATGCACTGATCATTTGGTGCATGTTAGGAACATTTAAAGAAAGCTGTTGATTTGATCTGTGTTGCAGCCCCAATGTTTGTGCTATGCAGAAGATTCAAGGAACAGATAAGAAGTACTTCACCAACTGCAAGCAATGGTATCACCGAAAAATATGTGGAAAACCAACGTGAGTTACCACAGATATCTTAATACAGAAACTGAAAAGATCTATCTTTCTATCTATCTATCTATCTATCTATCTATCTATCTGTCTGTCTATCTATCTATCTGTCTGTCTAACAGGATAACAGCATTTTACAAATATATTATTTTACTGTGCTAAACATATGAACTAAACATATGCACTGGATTCAATGAATAGCTCTTCTTAGATAAAATACCATTGTCTTTTTAAGTTGCAGAGGAAAAACTCTCTCAGGACATAACTAGATGGAAAATGTTTCACCAGTTGTCATGCAAGAGTCTAAATTACAGACTATTTCATTTAAACTACCTGAATGTGCTGAGATATATATGTGAATAAACTTATATTGAAAAATAAAAGATTGTAATCACCTTTCTAACTGTAAGGAATTTAAAATGCATCATCTATATGTGCTTTGAAGAGCAGGACAGGTTGTCATAAATGATTACTATTTTCCAGGGGGATTCATCACATATATTCATAGGGTTGGTGTAGCATATTCTAAAATAGTAGCCTTTTGAAGTCCTGAAGAGGAAATGTCTTGTTAAAGTGTTAATGAGTGTTAACTAGTGTTTCTACAAGCTTTCACAAGTTGTGTGCTGAAGAGCACTTTGATATCTTTCGGTCAGTAGTATATTATCCATCAGCTGTGTAGCTGGTAAAGTTATACATTTACATAGTAGACACATGAAGCACTTTTCTTTTGTATCTAGCAGCTATATAATGGAACAGTGAACAGGGTATTTGAGTTCAAGTTGACAGTAGATATAGAAGAACCTTGTGTAGTAATGGTTACCATATGTCTCTTGGTAATTGGCTTCAGTCTTCGTGGGGTTAAATTGCCTAACATCCTGAACAGTGCATTAATGCGAGGCAGACAAATCTGAGTGCCGTTCTGTCTGAAAGCTCTTCAGTGCACTAAGACCTGGATCACAATTACAACTTGTAGCAACGCTGTTTGATTGACAACCACTTGATGTCCCCACAGGGAGAAAAGGTGTTATTGGTTACACGAACATACCACAGACCAATATATTAGAGTTCAGGAGGAAGCGCATATTCAGTGTCTACAATGCAGAAATTAAACTTTAAAAGATAAATAAAATCACAGATTTAATAAGGGGGTAAATGAAGCTGATGTTTTGGCACAGTACATCCCATGGTGGATGCTTATTAAGTATGCTGGAATCTGGAATGGAGTCTGGAATGTTTATTTGTGTCTAGATTTGGAGACATTATGTAACAGATTAATGTTGCTTACATAAGGTACACCAACAAGTGTTGGGGGTTGTTTAGTGTGCAGAAGTTTTTGAATATCCCAGTGTATCCTGGTTAGGTGATACTTTGTGATACCCTATATCATGCATATTTAATATTTACACTATAAATATTAAAATTCTGAAATATTATTGCAATATAAAATAACACTTTTCCATTTGAATGTATTTTGAAATGTACTTTATTCCTGTGGTACAAAGATAAATCATTACTCCAGTCTTCAGTGTCACATGATCCTTCAGAAATCATTCTAACATGCTGATTTGCTGCTCAAGAAACATTTCTCATTATTATCTGTGTTGGAAACAGTTGTGCTGCATTATATTTTTGTGGAAACTTTGTAAAATTGTAAAATTTTGTAAAATTGCGGGTACCTCTTTTGATCAATTTAATGCATCCTGAATAAGAGTATTAGTTTTTACTGACCCCAAACTTTTGAAGAGTAGTTAACATAAAAAAATCTAATGTTGTGGGAGAATGACAAGAATTCTTTAGTCTTTTTTTTGCTCCATTTTGTCTTTTAATTAATTGATTTTGCCTGTTATTAGTCATACATTTAGTTATTTTTTTCTTTCACATGCCGTCTGTTTGGCAACTCTACTCAAGAACAAGATTTAAAATCGCACAGGAAAATCTTGAGACACAGAAGGACTTGTTTTATTCATCTCTCCATGTTTAAACAGAGTTTCTTTCATAACCGTTCTCAAGAAAGCGAGAAGGAAGTCAGAGTTGCTGTGGGTGCTTGGATGCTTTTAGGAAATGACTTCAGTTGGGACTCCTGAAAGTCTTATATCCCCAAACACACACAAATCATTGAGACCAGGTCTCAAGGAGTTTTCCATTCACTCTGATTTCTGTGAGAAAAAATGTTGAGCCTTGCGGTGAAAGGATGTACCTTATTCAGGAAAGCCCAAGGTTGGGTTCTGTGACACTTAAGTTCACTTGATTTACAGAGTTTCTTTGGGGTTTGGAAGTTTGGGGTTGGAGGAATTTTTTTGGGAACAATTGCACTCTTTGTATGGTTGGTTCATAAAGGTCAGTGCTGTGGAACAAGATGTTTCCAGGTCACTTGAGGAGAGACCAATAAGTTTTTTTCACAAATTACTCCCGAGTGCTCTTTTTTTTTTGCTAGCCACCTGGTTCAGGCCCTTTATTTTCACAGAAACATTTTTTGCTGATATCAGTGATTGTAATGGTTATATTGATATATAATGGTGATAATATGATGGGATGAGTTCAGCAAACCGTTTAAATATGATAACCATTAATGCCTTGACTTTTGTTTAAGAAGAAGTTGTCTGGAAAATGATATTGTCACTTCTGATATAAGGAAGTGAGACATTTTAGAAGATGCAAAATGATGAATCAGCTGACCACCCATTCGCTAAATATAGATTGCAACATAATACATTTTTCACAATGCTTCTTGGAACCTCTTGTCTCACCACTTGAAAGTGCACAATATGTAACTTATACGGCCTAGCTGTTTATTTTGTCAGAAATCCATGGCTACCATCTTTGCTTATGTTGGCAGAAGACAAACAGGAGTTGAGTTACCATCTGTTTTGATAATCAGTTCAATCTGCTTTCCTCTTCCGTGTGTTTTACAAGTCTGTCCCATGCCTGAATGTTAGGATTGTTGCCTTTGTTTAGATTTGCCTTCTAGTTTTCCACTCTATCTCCATCTAAGATGCTGTGGGTTGCTCAAGATAGTATGCTAACAATTTGTTGAGATTGGTATGTCAACAAACTTTAAAAAATATAACTCAAATTCCTCCGTCTCTAAATACGCATACCATGGAATATATCATCAAAGTATCTTCACTAAAATATCTTATGTCAAACAGCTGTAAGTCATGATATGGGAAGAAAAAGAATTTTGCAAAAGCAAATTCTTATGTTGCATAAGTATATAGTTAAAATAAGCAGAAATATATTTTTCATTGAAGCCTATAGTCTAGTAATGGCTCTGAAATTGATTTAGTAGTCATTATTTAGTCTCAGTACAAGCACTGTGTCATTGTAAAACTCCATTTTACCCTCATGAAATAATGCAACGTTTATTTCTTAGAAAAAAAACCTTTTTTAGTAGCGAGTTAGTAATAGTGAACTGGTAAAAAGTGATTATGCATATAAATATGAACTGCATTAGTAAAAGATCATAACATTTTTCAGAGAAGGAAACGTCTAAGGAAAGCTATACGTCAATCTTCAGTATCCCAATTATTGCATCTTTGCATGGTGGTTCCTAGGAATTTCCCATTGTTTTTGTTGGCAGGACTGCTGGTGTTAGAGTTCCCTCTCAGGAGTTTCCCTGGCCCATACTGTACCTCTGGATTCTTTAGCTACCAAAGGAAATTCGATTTTATGACCCTCTAAGACCAACTCCAGCACAGACCTTATTTATTATGGAAATACCTGGCACTAAATAAAAAGAAGTAGTACAGTATAGCTTAAACCATGCACTTTAAAACGCATCGAGGAGTGTGTTGCTTGTCACAGCCCTTCAGCCCTCACAGTAATAAAGAGAGAAATATAGACCTGATTTCCTGTAGAAGTTCCTGAAGAACTCCCATTTCCAATGGGATCTGTATAGAATCTTCTATGAAACCCAATGAAGTGATGTTTTTTATCATTTCTTTGTAGGGTGGTCAGCTATGAGTGCTGTCCTGGCTATGAGAAGGTGATTGGAGAAAAAGGCTGTCCAGCAGGTACGTAATTATAAATTGTGTGCATGAAAAGAGGTTTGTTATGGTATAACAATAAAAAAAGGGATTTATTTTTCAAAGCTCTACCTCTGGTGAACATCTATAAAACCCTGGGTGTGGTTGGAGCCACTACTACCAAGATGTACTCTGAAAGAGCGAAATTGCAGGAGGAGATCGAAGGTCCCGGCAGCTTCACATTCTTTGCTCCAAGCAATGAGGCTTGGGCTGCACTTCCCACTGTGAGTTCCCACTAGTGCATCTCCATAGATCATGTAGAAGAAATAAAGAGTTTCCTGTCATCAGAGTTCCCAAAAATCATTATGACCAGCAAAAACATCAAGATAAGCTCAATGTCATTTCAAAATGTGCTGTAGGAAATTCTGGATGCCCTTGTGAGCAACGTCAACATTGAACTCCTCAACGCTCTGCACTACCACATGCTCAACAAACGCTTGACTTCTGACGATCTTAAGCATGGCGCTTCATTCCCCTCCATGTATCAGGACTTTGATGTTCATATCCACCATTATTCTAATGGAGTAAGTCCAGTTTGGTTGAAACCATCAGTGCTGCTTGAACCAACAAGAGTCTTATTTAGATGTTCTCAATGGAAATATGTTGTTTACCTATGGTTATTTAATGCTGTTAAGATCAACTAGTGTATATTCCAAATGATTTGCTGTGAGGTTTTGTGTACTTTACCAATCATATGTTTTGTTGCAGATTGTTACAGTGAACTGTGCAAGGCTTGTGAAGACAGACCAGCATGCCACCAATGGAATTGTGCATGTTGTTGACAGAGTCATCACCGCCATTACCAATAATGTCAACTCTTTGATTGACACCGATGATGACCTGGACACTCTACGGGTAGACCTTATATCGTTACTGAGGGAATTTGCTGGTTCAGTAGGCATTTAGTAGTATAAATAGTGCAAAGTCCACTGAATGACTTCCTTTGCTTTTCATTTAGACTGCGGTTGCTGCTGCTGGTCTCACCAATCTGTTGGAGAACGAGGGTTCCTACACCATCTTTGCTCCAACCAATGAAGCCTTTGAGAAGATTCCTCCAGAAACGCTGACCAGAATTTTGGGAGACCCTGTTGCTCTCAAAGGTACTTTTTCTTTTCTTCAGCATGAAGCAATTTTCATTTTACTTCCACAATGCAATGCACTTTTGAGTGAAACTGGATATTGAAAGAGAAAAAATTGTGCATGGGATTTAATTTTATCCATTGGGACTTGATTGGATTGTGAAAAGTAGGAGTTTGTACATAGCAGAATGGAGCCAGGTGGTTGGAAGAAGCCACTGAAAAGTAAGAGGGATTTGTTCATAATGTCAGCCAAGCAGGAAAATCGTTTCAGAATCCAAGCAAGCTATTAGACTGTGCTCAAAGATTATGAAGACAAACGTTTGGTTAGGAATAATGCACACTTGTGAATCATGCATAATAAGAGCAGAAACTTGCAGCTAAAAAAGGAACTATTTGATTTCATGTTGAGTTTGAGTTCATGTAAGTGTAACGCCATAAACTTCCCAGATGTTGCAACAACAGATTCATTTTTTGTTTCCAGGCCAGTTGTCATGGTTTCTCTGGTAGCACAGTTGTGCTGATGTCGTCATCTGGTCATCAATTTTTGGTCTCCATCCATTTTAGATCTGCTGAATTACCACATTCTGAAGAACTTGCACTGCTCTGAGTCCATTGTGGCTGGAACACCCCTGGAGACCCTGCAGGGCACCGTGCTGGAAGTCGGCTGCGATGGAGATGAGATGACCATTAACGGCAAAGCCGTCGTCACGCAGAGAGACAAGCTTGGAACCAATGGAGTCATTCACTACGTCAATGAACTCCTTATCCCTGACTCAGGTTTGATCTTTAGAAGATCTTAGGGCCAGATTTACTAAACAGGGCAAATTAGTGTGAGAGCGCAATCCCATAAAAGCGCAGATGGGAGTGGAAAGTTCAATGAATGAAACGGCACAAAACTTGCCCAAACCTTAGTAAAACTTGCATGAGTCATTTAAATGCTCTCCTACCATAAATTTTGCTTCTGAGAGGGAAAATCCAACAAATGCATATGCAAATAAGTTCTGGATAAAAAATAACAGTGTCCATGCCTTTTCAGTGCTAATTATTCACTGCGTGCCTTTAATAAATCCTGACAGTAGTTTTTTAATGCCAAAAGTAGGTTTGCGCTGGTGCAAGCTGTTAGTAAATCTGGCCTAAATGTCAATGTCGTGACACAATTTTTTTGTTAATTTATTAAAAAATGACAAATATTTTAAAAATGCAATTGATACATACAATGATTTGATTACATATATTCTATTATATACATTATATACATTTCTATGTATTAATTTCTAAATTAATTCATGCTGATTTATTTATTTATTTTTTATTTATTTATAATGAGGGCATAAAATCAGATGATAGGAACTTTTCTGTATGTTCTGATCATTTATTATGATATGAAAAGAGCATAATGATTTTTATGAATTAGCAATACATGATATTTGTACATTTAAATATTAAAAAAAACTTTTTTGCTGAAAATTGAATTAATGTTTCTATATACATACATATATATTATACATATAATTTAAAATCTTTTTAATGCTGTACTGTTTTTTTATTTATTTATTTATTTCATTTTTAGCCAAGACCCTCTTGGAGCTTGCAGAGGGATCTGTTGTTACTACAGCCTCCAAGCTTTTTAAAGATGCCGGTCTTACTGATCATCTCATTGGCTCCGAGGCTGTGACTTTATTAGCTCCACTGAACGATGCTTTTAAAGGTTGGATCACTCCATTTTCTTTGAGCTACAGTAGCAACTGTGCCTTAAGAAACTCTGAAATAACTGTAATTGTGTAATTTGCGTGCAGACAAGAGTTCGGCCATGACACCCGACCTGAAGAAACTGCTGAGAAACCACATTCTCAAGGAGAAGTTTTCCTCTAAGAGCCTTTACCATGGACAGGAGTTGGAGACCCTTGGTGGAACGAAACTTAGAGTGTTTGTGTTCAGAAATGTAAGTCTTGAATTATACATATGGGAAGAATTCAACAGAAACCCAAATCCAGGCAGCTATTTTTAAATGAAACATTGATATCTATCTATACTGAACAAAATCCTATCACAACAGATCAATACTTTTCATTTTCATGACAATGTCTACATCTTGCATTATGAAACTCCCCATTTTCCATCCCAATCCATCAAACATACATAAGAGCCACGTTTTTTATTTCTAGCCATGTTGTAGCTGGCAGCGAGGCTGGTATAGTTCAGTCTGCGCTCTCACATTTCTGCTTTGTAATGGAATTCACAGACCACCGGAAACCTCTCCTTTGGGTCACCTTAACGTTTTCCACAGCCCACTTCATGCATCATCTGTCTTGTGAGAAAAGAAAGCTTTGAAACAAATGTGCCGATCTGTATAACCAATAACTGTTAACCGTTTCACTTTGCAGAACCTGTGCATTGAGAACGCCTGCATTGCTGCACATGACAAAAATGGCCGCTATGCAAATATGTTTATCGTTGACAAGATCCTGGCACCCCCCATGGGAACTGTCATGGACGTCCTGAAGGCAGATGATCGTTTCAGGTAAGCACAGTGACGATAATCCTCACAGGGATAGTTAAATAAATTCTGTTATCAATTTCCCACCCGAATGTCATTTCAAACCAGTATGGCTATCTACTGTATATTCAGTACTAGGACATAAGAACATCTTGAAGTTGAATCAAATGTGGCCCCACTGATGTGAATGGCATTTGGTCAGAAGACAGTTGTAAACAAATTGCATTTGGTGTCAAAAGGCACCAGCAACCAAAGCTATTGAGTGGTATAGTCTAATTTTATGATGTTTTTACAGTGCTTTATGGAGCTCGACAGCCCAAATGCCATATGCTTTTCATTATCTGGAAACAAGACAACATTATTCCACACAAGACATATAGCTGTATGGGCTTGGAACAGTGTTGTTTTAGTATCACTGAGATACTATTATAGGTTTTATTAATATTTTGATTTACTTTTTATTTTTATATTTTCAGTTTTTTATTTTTAGTAGTGCTGTCAAAATAAAAGTTTGTTTACATACTGTATGTGTGTGTAGTGTGTATATTTATTATATATAAAGACACACACATACCAGCATATATTTTGAAAATATTTACATGTATATATTAATATTCATATAAATTATATCATATATAAATATTTAATATATAAACATAACATATTTTTCTTAAATATATACATGCATGTGTGTGTATTTATATATAAATAATAAATATACACACTACACACATATATATTATGTATACAAAAACTTTTATTTTGGATGCGATTAATCGTTTGACCGCACTACTTTTTAGTTAAAGTTTTAGTAATTTAGTTGTGTATTTTTGCCTTTTTTAAATATGTCTATATTTTTTATTCTATATTACTATTCTATTATTAATTTATTCTATATTTATACATTTCTATATCTGTTTTAGCTTTTGTTATTTTAATAAATTATTTCATTTAAATTGAATATATATTTATTATTTCATTCTTATTTATTAATATTTCATTATTTATTGTTTCAATTAACATTTACTTTGTTTCAAGTAAAGAATTTTTTTTATGGTTTTAGTATTAGTCAAAAATAACCTCGGTTTGGAATGACAAGAGTTCAACTAAATGATGACAAGATTTTTAATTTACTTTAAATACTGTGCTTATGACTATTTAAGCCGTTCTAGAGGTATTTGAGAGTACAAAAGATTTAACCTCACATTAGTGGTGATTTAACCAAAATACCCTATAAATACCTTGAGGAAAATATTTTCCACCATAAAGGGAAAGGGAATTTGCAGCTGCTGTTTCTCCCCCACATTCAGTGTCAGTCTCAAAAGGTTTTTCGTAATGATCGTGTACTTGCGTGTTCAAACTCGAGGCTGTAATTTCTTCAGATTTCTAATGACCTGGGTGGAATCTGAACTGTCAGTCTAACTGTCTTCTATCGCCTAAAGATACACTCCTAATAATGTGCATTAATGACCTCTCATCCGTACAGCACTTTGGTTGGCGCCATTCAGAGAGCAGGCCTGACCGAGCTCCTGAACAAAAAAGGGACCTACACCGTCTTCGCCCCCACCAATGCTGCTTTCAGTGCAATGCCCCCCGCCGACCTCAACAAACTCATGAGTAATGTCTCCTGTGTCACCATATGTGTTAGAAAAGCAGATGTTCAGTGCATCGTTACACACCAACTAGTCAGAGTTGTTTCTATGGGAATTCTGTAATCAGTATAAGTGTTTGTGTCCTATAATCTGTTGTGTCCTTGCTATTTTGTACATAGGAGACCCCAAGGAGCTTGCAAACCTTCTGAGATACCACATTGGTGAAGAGTTCCTGGTCAGCGGCGCTGTGACCTCACACACCAGAGTGAAGCCCCTGACAGGAGATAAACTGGAGTTAGGCACTGTCAGTACTCAACAATCAATTTCAAATTATTATTGAGTCAAGAAATGCTTTTTAGATTCTGTATCTTTAATAGAAGTTATATTGGTACACTGCTGTTCAAAAGTCTGGGGTTGGTATGTTTTTGAAAGAAGTCTCTTATGTTCACCAAGCCTGCATTTATTTGATCTAAAATAAAGTAAAATTAGTAATATTGTGAAATATTACATTGTAAAATTCTAGAATTTTCAGCATCATTACTCCAGTCTTCAGTGTCACATGATCCTTCAGAAATCATTTTAATATGCTGATTGCTGCTCAAGAATCTTTTTTTTTTTCAGGATTCTTTGATAAATAGAAAGTTCAAAAGATCAGGATTTATTTAAAATAGAAACAATTTGTAACATAAATGTGATAAATGTCTTTACTGTCACTATTAATAGCATTCATTTCTTCTTTTTGCTTAAATCTTACTGACCCCAAACTTTTGAATGGTAGTGTATATTTATATGCTAAGTTTACTAAAAAAAATTAATTTCTGTCATTATTTAATTACTTGTGTCTCATTTAAAATATATATGCTGTTATTCTATGGAACACACACAAAAAAATAATTTATATTAGTGCTGTCAAACGATTAATCACGATTAATCGCATCGAAAATAAATGTTTTTGTTTACATAACATATGTATACTGTGTATATTTATTATGTATATATAAATACAAACACATGCGTGTATATATTTAAGAAAAATATGTTATGTTTATATATTTGTATATAATATAAAATATAAGAATATAAATATATAAATGTATATACAAGTAAATATTTTCAAAATATATACTGTATGTGTGTGTATTTATATATACATAATAAATATACACAGTACACATACATATATTATGTAAACAAAAACTTTTATTTTGGATGCGATTAATCGTGATTAATCGTTTGACAGCACTAATTTATATATCTTTTGTATACCATAAAAAATAACATGAGCATAACTTTTGAATAATATAAGCATGAATAAATTGTCAGTCTTTCTTTATTTCATCTGATAATTCTTGCATTTCATTCTGATCTTTTTATCTCCTTCAGCGTAACTCCACTGTATACGTGAACAGGGTGCCTGTTGTCGAGACTGATCTGATGGCTACCAATGGAGTTGTACATGTTGTTGATGTAATCATAAAGCCACTGCGTAAGTCATAAACCAGTTTTTCTTAAACGTTATGATAAAAGCAATCTCATTTCAGAGCTTCGTAACAGTGTAACATGCCACTATGTTGTAGCTCCTAAAATTGTGAGTGACCAGGCTGAAGGCTCAACAATCAGACGCACCTCTGCTGTGAGGATTAGTATATCATAAACTATTATTTACTAGTAGATCAGTGTTGATATTTCATAACTTTCTTCTTTGCTTGCTAGCTTTTTGTACATATATTTTGTGCTTGAATTGTCAAAATAAATGAAATATATCCTCTCAATTTTTGATCCCAGGCTGGGGCTCAATTAATGAATAATGGTATGTATGCATTGTTCACTAACTTTTTTCCACATAAATGCAATTAATGAACCAGATATATTTCCAATGTGATTGCACTGGACAATAAATGAAAGAGAAAAACAAAATGAATCTTAATATATTTCTTGCTACATTACAGATGATCTCTTCCAGAAGGTCCTGAGAAGTCATAGCAGCAGAACAATGTCTCGTGTTCAGTAAACATAGCTCTACAAAGGAAAACTGTGGTTCATTTTAACCTCCACCACTTCAAAAGGATGGGAACACACAGTGGAGAGATAATTAAAGGCTAAGAAAATCCAGGCAACTAAGTACATAATGCTGAAAATGGGAAACAGTTCAGCATTGCAAGATTGTGACTTTTTTCATGTGCCAAAGACCCTTGGATGAAGAGCGGTGACTTCTAAATATCACAAATTCATGACAGCAATTTGTTATGGCACTTCAAATGTTTTGGATATTCATTCGACTTCTGTTTTGGAATTTCAGTCTGAATTATTTCAACCAGATGTTGGTTCAAGACTTTTTGTATTTCTTTTTATTGTTTTTGTAATGATTTGGTTGTTGTATTTGATATACCTGTAGCATGTTTGCATGGTTTAAGCTGGAACAAATGCTATTTGGGTACATTAAAAAAAAAACACAGACCAAATTTATGTCTTCATTTCCCATGGTCTATAATGTAAACTTGTGCAGATTATTATTATACCAAAGATGTTTTGTGAAGAACCAAAGATCACTGTCTGCATATTTCTTAATAAAAATGACCATTTTGTTGCCACATAGTTATAGTTTACATGTAACTAGCCAGTGCCCTTGAATGTAGTTTGCTCTGTCTGTTACAAGCCAATTTGTCAGTTCACTGAGCTGAATTCACAATGTGGTGGATTGCCATAATGTGGTGATTAATGTGCGGCAATTAAAAGTCTCACTCAGATGATAATTTAAAAGTCTGCTTGTTCTCATTATTCATGACTAAATAATTTCTGTTATTTAGAGAAATTTCTGCTTGAAGTCCCCCTGCAGTCACTAATTTTATCCCTTAAAACTCATCTTTAATAAAATTAAGTATTTAAACATTTTTCCCCATGAAATATATTTTTTCATGCCATTGCATTTAAAACAAAAAAACAGCATAGGCCTAATTAAACATGCAGGGTTCTATACACTTTTTTGTTTGTTTTATTTTCATATTTCTAGCATTAGTGTATGCATTTACACTGCACTTACAAATTGCATAAATAATGTTATTAAATTAATGTATCCGTATAGGATCATTATTATGATCCGTATAGGATCGTTCATTTACATATCGAAAAATAAAATAGATTTTAAAAAAATGGTCTGTTTTCATGGCAAGAACAGGTTGAAATCGATTATAGACCTATAAACAAATTAATAAACATATTAAAAGTGAGATTATATACAGGTAAATTAAATATTAAATAATGCATACCAAAAGATTTTTTTTGAAGATGTATTTCTAAAAAAAAATAAATAAATAAATAAACACAGCAGGAACACAACAGTCTCTACAGGACTGAATGTGTCAAGGAATTATTCTGAATGAATCTTTTCAAAATATTTCACCTGTTTTGTGTTCATCTGCTTCTCCCATTTGCTCTTTTTACATTGACTACCACCCTAATACAATCAGGTCCAACAATAATTTCTCAAACATTTATTACAATACTGATAAATCTTCAAGCTGCGAAAATACTTTTTGTCTGGGGTGCTCTCCAAAATGGCGGAAGACGGTAACTCGGGGAGAAGAATTGTTGAATAAATTATGTTATTATTGTTTTCTTTGAGCACAAAAAGTATTCTTGTAGCTTTTTAAAATTATGGTTGAACCACTGATGTCACATGGACTATTTTACCGATTTCCTGCTACGTTTCTGGACCTGGGAACATTGCAGATGCATTGCTGTCTACGAAGAGTCAGAAAGCTCTCCGATTTTATCAAAAATACCTTTATTTATGTTCCGAAGATGAACGAAGGTCTTACAGGTTTGGAACAACATGGGGGTGAGTAATTAATGGCAGAATTTTCACTTTTGGGTGAGCTATCCCTTTAAGGTGGTTCGTGAATCTTTTGATTTAGATCGGGACTTCGGATCTGAATCTTTTTTTAATTAAATAGTACAAAACATCAAACCATTAAGGCAGTACAGTTATAAAAACAAAATAGAAAAAAAGAAAGAAAGTATAGCCTACACAAAATTAAAAATAATAATAAATAAATAAATATAACAGTTTTGCACCTTGATGACAGAGATACAGTTTTTTTAGGGTTAACAGAACTTTAGATTCCTGTCTAGATCAACTTTGAATAAAGAAAAGAGAGATTTTTCAAACTGTATTTTTGAGACTGTCTTTGGTTCACTGCAGTTTTAAAGAGAAAATGCTCAGCAATGGTGTTGACTGATGAATGGTTTGTCTTTAAGCATATTAAAAACACCAGACACAACACTGAAAACCTGATTGTCACCAAAATTACTTTAAAACCACAGACAGACGTTGCTATAAGGCAGTTTGTTTTGCTTCAGGACCCTGACATCAAATAGAGATCCAACACAGTACCAAAACTGTTTTTTTTTTTGATACAGAGGTAAGAAAAAAGTCCTTAAACAGTAATGCTGATATAATATTACTTGAAAAAGGTAAATAAATAATCTATCTATGGTCATCACTGTTGCCAGATTAAGTGGGTTTAGTGGGAGGGACAACTTCATTCGAGAGCATCTGATTGGACAAAAATCTGTATAGTGCAGTATGAGTCATCAGTATTTTGTTCTGTTTTCCCGGATAGAAAAATACTGCAAATTTGGATAGCATATATCTGTTAAAGGTGAATTTTGCTTTCTGTTTAATGGTACACTAACATGTACAGTAGATGACCTTAAAGCTAGCACACATGGACTAAAAACAATAAAAAATTTATTTTAATTTCATGGGGTCTTTAAAAGTTGTAAAACCTATTTAATTTGTTATCCTCAACTCACAATTATATGGTTCATTGCATTTTATTATTTACATTTAGCATTGTTTTTTTCCCCCTTACATGAGCCTATCAAAACAGACTTGCCATTTTTGGATCCCAACCAACCACAGGAATCAAAACAAGACTGCTGGAGCTTCTGTAATGACTTTACATGGAAAGATGCCTGTTGTTTAAACCTGCCATTTTGCTTTACTGTGCTTGTTATATCACTGCATATACTCTGGAAACATTTGAGGATGGTAAACAGAGCTTCTGTACCCTGCAGCGGTCCTGGGATGGGATGGGATGGGATGTCTCAAAGCTGCCCAACAGAGCTGGAGTACGAAACATATGTGCACAGTACCCTTTCTCAGCTGGCAGCCTAAACGAAACATTCCAGCAGCATTTTGCTCCCAGAGCAAGACACTGGCAGCCTGTTTTGTGTCGCAGAGGGCAGTGGGGTTTAGTGCTACTGGAACCTGCTGGCAAACATGCTGCTTAAGTTATTATTACAGTAGGCATGTAGCAACCAAAGATCAATGTGCTGAAAAATATTCAAGATACTATCATCTCCTCTTGCTAAACCATGTTTATCCACGTTGTTAAAATCATTACACCACTGCACGGAAACAAATGTCAAGTCTAATAATTCTACATCTGTATTACATTCAGAGTTACACTGTAGGATGCCTGAGACCTTTATAAACAAGTTGATGTCTGTTTCCCTTTAGTATCAATCCAGAGTAATCAGGCGTTTTTTCTTGTCCACTATTTTGACCCTCTAAATTTAAATCCAATGATCAATTTTGGTAAATTGTTGTTATATCTGGAATCATCAATGGTGATTTACACTCCAAATGCAACCAAAATGCATAAATCTTGTGCATTTTATTGTAAACGTTCTCCTGTATGGCCTCCAACACACCTACACATGGCTATTGTAGGATATCTTTGTCTGTGAAGGACCTTTCTAATGAGAAACACATGTGCGGCCATTAATGGCTCAATATAATGGGTTTTCACTCTCTGGATGTCAAAAATGTGCTTCATGTGGTTCCACATCTACATTTACTGTATCTATTCAAGTCAAAAATATATCATTTGTCTGATTGAACCTGACTTCGTTAGGTTACACCATTTTTAAAGGAATAGTTCACCCCAAAATTAAAACTGATGATGAAATGATGACGCAAATGTACTCATCCTCAGGCGATCCAAGATGTATCACTTTGTTTCTTCATCCAAACAGATTTGGAGAAATGTTTCATTACATCTCTTGCTCACCAATGGCAGTGAATGGGTGCCGTCAGAATGAGAGTCCAAACAGCTGATAAATACATCACAATAATCCACAAGTAATCCACACCACTCCAGTCCATCAGTTAACGTCTTGTGAAGTGAAAAGCTGCATGTTTGAAACAAATTCATCATTAAGACATTCTTAACTTGTTGCTTCCTCTAGCCATAATATTTCTTTCTTCAATAAATAAGAAGCCGTCTTGTCTGAATCAGGCAAGAAATATGCACAGATCAAACACTGTTTACAAGCAAAATCAGTCCAAACAGTTCTAAACATATATGTCAGTGTATTTTGATGTTAGAGGACAACAGAGGATGGACTTTTTCACTGGAAGAAGTGTTATTGAGGATTATGGACTCATATATTGGCCAGAAGGGATGGTTTAAAGTTAAAACACCTTAATAATGTATTTGTTTATTACAAACACACAGTAGTCTTGTAGTCTTTTTGCTTTTCAAGACGATAATAGATGGACTGGAGTGGTGTGGATTATTGTGACGTTATTATCAGCTGTTTGGACTCTGACGGCACCCATTCACTGCAGAGGAGCCATTGGTGAACCAATAATGCTAAATTCTCCAAATCTTTTCTGATGAATTTTCTTTTTTGGGTGAACTTTTCCTTTAAGGGTACGATTAAGTATTATAAATAACTCTTTAACGTAACAACTATACACATTTTACAGTATATTGGTCTTTACTGAGACTTTCCAGCAGAGCAAAAATATCAGTGTTTGGCAACTTGAAACTTACTTGGAAAATGCACAATGAAGTCAGAGCTATTCAAACATAAATGGAATTTAGGGCAGTCATTTCATGCTAGTCATAAGTTTCAAATTAAATCGTTGTATTGCATGCAGCTGTTCTCTTTTAGCTGGAGTGACAGAGTGAGTTTTCATTGATGGAAAGGCTTACAGTAACAAAACCCAGCCAAGCTTCAGTGTTCGTTCAGAAAAGGCAGTGACATAAAAGAGACAAACTGTTTAGATTTCTGAAACCGAAAAGAATAAGTCCTTCTTCTGTCCTTACAGACAGACACAGATGTTTGGGGATCTGGGTGGATGACTTTGACAACACACATGACCTGCTCTACATATGTTGCCCTCTGATTTGGCCTTTTGCTGTGTGGGCTTGACCCACAAAAGCTCTCTTATATCACATGCAGGACACCCAGTGAGAACAGATTGTGGAACCAGGTTTCCAGTATCCATAAAACTCACAGCTTGTGAAAGCCTGAGCCTTGTATGAACAAAATCTGTGAAGATGTCTGTTGGAGACACAAAGTAAAACAGGAACAGAAATTACACTTAATCACCTTAAACTGCACAAAAAACATCTCGCTCCACTCAGGAAGAGTAATGGTTCATTTAATACTACATATGATTGTTACTTCAGGTGTCTTCAGCTGTTCAAAAACATTGTCCAAAGTAAATGTGAAAAATAGTACTTTTATGTGTAGATTAAAACCCAAATTTTAGGAACTGTTTTTGTTAACATAAAGATTTTTTAAAGAATTTAACAGAATAGATGAAACTTTTTTCTTTTTTCTTTTTTTGAAGAGAAAGACTGACCCCTGGTGATTACTTTAGGATGTGCCTGCGTGTTTCATTCATCAGATAGACTGTGTTAGAGCAAATATAATAAAAATATATAAATATAAACCTTATGATTTGAAACTAGGTGTTTTCCAAGGTTTTATTTTTTATTGATATGAACATATAAGCATGTTATTTTAAGCAAATATTTCTCACATTTACATTATCGGTGTTCTTGAAATGAATGAATGAATGAATGAATGAATGTTTTTAAGTAGTTATAAAAAAATTATACACACAGCATAATCTGCTGGTGGAGCTACAAGGATAAAGTGTAACAATGTGAGCTGTGATGGTCAGTCTGAGGGTCTTAAAACTAGACCACTGATGTGTTTTAAACAGGGATAGAGAGCCAGTGCATAAATAGATTCACAACTAGGATGTCAACATAATGTTCAGATGAATTATACAAATTTGAATCCACACTTACCCATTGGCTCATTCATGACAATATCAAGATTCTTCATTCATTCACTTATTGAAAGACCTTGGACAAAACCTTGAGAAAAACTCTGAATGAAGATGTTTTCACATCTGTACAGTCAATCCAATGCAATTTAATAAGCATCATATAGTCTGAAACTTACTGTTAAAACACATATTAGTGTTACCTACTCGGTTAAACATACTACTTTTCATTTTCATAAAAATTAAATATGCTTATGTAGGCCTATTGATTGTAAAGATAAGTTTATACATCCACTAGAAGATAGATAGATAGATAGATAGATGGGCGAACTAATTAATTTGAATAGGACCTCGTGTGTATGCGCGAGTAAGCAAGCACCGGGTTGCTCACTCTCTATTGGTTGTTGCACTGCTGAAGTTTTAAAAGCCAGACAGAGTGGAGCCAACTTTCGTGACGTCACGTGACCGTAGCACAACTTCAGGACAGCGCTTGTATAACATGGCAACCAGCTGTATCCTTCCGCCTTTATATACACTATAGTCCTAAGTGCATTTGGTGGTTGCTCATTGTGTGCTGTACACAAATTAGGCTGTTTGTTTTCCAGATAATGTTCACATAAATAAATACAGTATAAAAAATAAGCATAGCGACTAATGTTATGTAAAATGTTAGAAGTCTATTTTAATACATTTTTGGCTAAATGTATTACAATAAATCTTTAAAGCAGATTAAATCAACTACATAGCCTATTTTTATTAACCTGAATACGCATTGCAAGGTTGGGCATTTTGGACTATTGTTATTATTATTATTATTATTATTAGTAGTAGTAGTAGTAGTAGTATTATAGGCCTACTATTTATTATTATTATACTATTTTTATTATTATTATTATTATTATTATTATTAGATCTAATAATGATTTCTGTCTGTTGGAAACATGAAAACCATGACAATGTTTTTATGCTGGCTATGCACAAATGTTCATATCAATCTATATGTGCTCCAGTACCGTGTTTTTTTTGTTTTTTTGGGGGGGTTTTTTTCAGTAAAATCACAGTGGCAAAATATCCATGAATCTCAATAAAGGCAATACAGAAACAAATAACTAAATAATAATAATAATAATAATAATAATAATAATATATTCAGTGCCAGATAGCAAGTTAGAAGGAATGAACACTAATAACATAATAGGACACTATAATATTGTAATAGAATAAATAATATAGAGTTAATTTAATCACTTACAGTTACATTCACCTTCATATAGGGCCCTCTGATCTCATTAGAAAAGGTATTTGACTGTTAGTAAATGCCTTCTAATGTTGTCCATCTTAAAACCACTATAGAGGAACCATAATACTCACATAATACAATACTATACTCAATTAATCACAGACATCTTTTGATGATCTCAAGTGCATGTGCAGGCACAGAAGAGTAGTGGGTTGTCAAATGGGCGGATGGATATGCACTAATGTGATTCGCCTCCAGTCTGTTTGACGCCAGGACTGGTGAGAGAGGAGGGAAAGCGAGGCAGGAAAAAAGGGAAAAAAACCCAACTCCTTCATGTCGGTGTCTGTAAAACAGAGCAAAGGTCGACAGACGCTGCACCATTTCATGAAAGGTATGCAATCTAATGATAATACATCTAGCCGATAAAGACGGTTCAGTGGTCACTTATCAACTTTATTCCAACAGGGATGGTGGCTTTTCCGCAGGGGGGTGTTGAGAAGTGATTGAAAAAGTTTCCTTGCTGTTTTTTCTTTCCTTTTTGTGCGGATGAGGTGAGGAAAACACGTGAACGAAGTATATTTATATTTTCTAAAAGGAGTGTTTAAAATATTTAAAACGGATTATAGACCGTTATTTTGAGGTTGTAATGGTTATTTGGGTTTAATTAACGTTAAACCACAAACGGCTAACTGGCTATGTAGCAACTCGGCTAGCAGTAAGTTTTCACACAATACAGAAAAACAAATGTAACAAGAATGTATCCAAAAATATGTCGTTGTAATTTTTGAAAGTTATGAAAACGGGTCATTTTATAGTAAAAGCGGTTTGAATTTAAACCGAATGCCTATGTTTTGAACTCAATCCTACAAAGTTGTGGCTAACGTAGCTTAGCTTCACTCCTCGTTTATTCAACTAATAAATATTTATGATTTCGCGCGAAGTCGCGCGTATTTACCTACAACCCCCCACGAGGATGAAATAAACAACGGTGTACTTTAATAATAATTGGTATATAGTTAAAGAAAGTGACTGTTCACATTCTTCTAAGGAAAGATGTGCGTGTCGTGGCGTGTCTTACTGGCTGTGTCTCAAAACCTAGTGTGCTGCCCACTCAGACAGCATTTTTGGGCATTATAGTCTCTAAAAACTGGTGTTCTGCCTTGGCTCGGACTTTCTAAACGTGCTTGTGATGCCCAAAATGCTGTCTAGATGGGCAGCTCACTTGGTTTTGGAAGTCAGCGAGACTGTCTTAAGTAATATCCCTTGTATTAAATCCCTTGGAAACACATTCACAGATGTTTATGGTTTACCGACTGAATTGTCTATCTGATGGGTAAAGTTTATATTTTAGCATCTGTTTGATAGTAATCATGGCGAATATGAGCTGATGTGATGAGCTGATATCAGCCATCTCTGTGTGCAGTCTTTGGAAATATCCATAGTGTCCTGTGAGCTGTGATCATCCTTGAAACATTTGGAGAAAGATGTTGTGAAGATGTAAATAGATGGTTTGGGCATTTGTTTAAAAGTTGTTTGTGTGGACTTTTTTTTTTTGTGGAGAGTTAAATATTTTTTAGACAAAGAGCTTCAGAATCATAATTTTTCCTTGGCCTTGGTGCACAGAGATAAATATTGCACATTTAAAGACATTTTCCTAAGTATTATAATAGCAGTTCTTTGTAGAAACACATCTGAAAGACACCGGCTTGTTTATGACCTTGACCAAGGGGAGGTTTAGATACGGTCAGCTTGTAACATGTTATCGGAGATGGAGTGCCTTCAAAGAGCAGCATCACCATGTTACTGGCTTTCATTTATCGCATAATAAGATTCTGGTTTATCAAAGCGTAGCATTGCTTTATTTCTCTGATGGTGATGCATAAATGATCGCTTGTCAATACGACTGAACTTACTGTTCTTTTTCAGTAGTCTTCTATATGAGATTTCAAATTTATCTGTAAATTGAAACACCATATGCATTGATTCATATTCATAGCTCACTTTGATGTACAATATGTACACTTTCTTTTAAGCATAATAAAAATGAAATAAGTCTGGATTGGTAAGCTTTATAAACAAGATTAAAAATATAAACAAAATATGAGCATGCCACATGATTGTTTTTTTTCAATAGCTGCTTAACATGATGCAAAAAAATCTTATGTTTCACATAGTGAATCTAACATTGGAATTAAAAATTGGTTGATACACACACACACACAGTGTTTCATCTTGATGAGATGTTAAAACATTTTTTTTTTCCAGATAATCACATTTTTTTCCTGGGTGGAGCTGTATTATTTTAATATTTGTTGCAATAAGTCATATTTTGCTTCTGCACTGGTTGTTTTGAAGTTTCTTCTTTGCATTTTTGCAATAACAGAATTCGTTTCCATTGAGAGCCTCTGAATATCTGCCAACATGTAACATCTGTCCCATAGATGTTCATGTGAGCGTTCACATCTGTTGTCAATCTTGAGCTATGATCTGATCCTGAGTAATATCGATTAAAATGAATGCTGCAGATGTATACCTTCAGAAACCTATTTTTCTTTGTAGTATTTCAGGCATAGAGAACAATGGGCTGGTAATTGTTTATGTGCAACATAAAGAGGGTCTATCCCTATTTGTGTCGATGATGTAAGGCTCCAGGGGTGAGAGACTGGATGGTGTCAAGCAATTAAACAGCCCCCCTCTGAACGACTGCATCTTTGTCTTGGATGGGTGTGACGGCTCTCCTCCTTATTTAGAAAAAGAGATCTTGTTCTGGGCTTGTAAGAAAGCCATATTTTTCTGATCAAATTCAAACTGATAAAATTGTAAGGCCATGCTTCTGTTTTGCATCTGTCGTGCTCTTAAATGTCACTGAAATGTTAGATGGCTCTTTCAATCTGGCCATTATACCTAATTGTATGCGTAATTTGATTTTAAAGATAATGCATGGATTGAAGCCCACTAGAGGCATTGCGACTGCATGACAGTCCTCGTAATAAATCAGTTGATCCAGTAAGGAATAAAAGCACCTCTTCCTTGGTCTGGAGCTCTATTAGTGTCAAAATGTGACTCCATTATGATTTAGAAAGCTGATTTCATGTGTAATTTTGCAAATGGCACTCCTCTTGAATGTAGATCATAATTATAAAGCAGCATCTTCTGATAATCTTGTTGTGGTCAGCGTCTTAATGTTATTTTCATTATTTGGGATGAAACAGATGACTGTCAATTTTCATTTTATGGGCATGTTAGCCTCACGCCAAACATTTCTTCTTCACTTTTAAAGCAAAATGTCTCTCTCCTCATGAAATAAGAGCATAGAAAGAGTAAAAGCTTTAAGTGGGAGGCTTTTGTGACTGCTAGAAAAATCAATATGGGTAATGCTTTCTGTGCTTCTCATTTTGCAAATGGAGCAGCTGAGTGTAGAGGCAGGATGGAGATAGGGAGCAGGGAAGTGTGTGTTTGTGTATTGAGCTTCTATATTGCTGATCTGAGTCCTGTACTTCCTATTGTTAAAGCCTCACTATCATCGGTCCCTCAGCAATCAAGGCAGAATGTGCTGGTTACAAGCTGATTACTTGTTTCTGCTGATAAGCAAGGCGTTTTGGTGTGTGCCGACTCGTTGAACATAATCGCAGGAAGATTTCAAGAATTCAATCTCTGGCTTGATTTTTACCGTTCATAGTGTTAGTCATTGATCAGAATAGAGCAGTTTAAAGTAATGATGAGTTTCAATTCAAGTTATGCTCTATTGACAGCATTGGTGGCGTAGTGTTGAGTAGCACATAAAATACTTGTCACTCGGTCTTTTAAAACATACTGTTTCGATGCTTGCTTATTTTGTCAATATTACAGCTTCTATCATAGCAAGGTTATTTTCGTAACTAAAACTAAGACTAAAACGATTAATGAAAAAACAATTTCGTAAACTGAAATAAAATAATGTCAAAATAATTGAAAAGCTAAAATGAAACGAAACTAACAAGTTATTAAAAAAACTAACTGAAATAAAATAATGATCAAAAATAAATACTCGTTCTCATAATCATTAAGTTCTCACCCCTTGGTAGAAAAATATAGGAGCTGTGTGATGGTTTAGGGAAATACCTGTAAATGGCACATCGCAACGCACGCAAGCACATGGTGTTATGTGACGGAGAGACGCAAAGCAGTTTAAAGCAGAGTCCTGCACGGGTCCTGTTTGGTAAACGTGCACCAGCAGTACTTAACGCCCGACCCGTTATCTGACAGCAGCAGTAATTTAACTCTGTACCAGACGTTCTGTACCTGTTCCTTTTGAAATAAAGACTGCGAATCACGATCCGAACTTCACCTGCATTAAATCAAACCAACATTAGACATTCTAAGTTGGTGCTTTAAAGAAAAACAGACACACAACATGATAATAGAACGGGCATCATTTCTGTAAACAATACACAACTTTTTCCTACATCTTGTGATCACTCTGCCAGGCTTTGAACAAATAGGATAAATCACATCATACACGCGCTTATAATTCTTCATAAATGAAAAGAACATATTCAAATATGAACCTTTAGCCTACTGTTAAATGCAACAGCCCTTATTATTGAATTTCATTAGTCCCAGTTATGATTTATGTGCGGTAAAGTGAGCAAGACACGACAGTTACAATATCATGATTATGGTTAAATAAGAAAAAAGACATCTAACCATTATAACCAAATTAGGCTACATTTATTTTCATATTAAATATCTCAACACACATCATTAGATATGACATTAACTTGTGTAGATATATTTGGTGAAAAGGCTTTACTGCTTCATTTTGCCGTATATTTGTATAATTTTACCATCTAACCAATCTCAGTATGTGTTAATTTTGTGTCACAAGACGTTTGCCTCACTGAGGTTAAATTAGTCTTTTCTTTGGCCTGCACTCTGGAAGTGATCTGTTAATTCTGCTAAACTTTAATTAAAACTGAAACTAAGCCATATAAAAACTAAATAAAAATGTGTTCATAAAATAAAAACTAAACTAAAACTAATAAATATTAATGAAACTAATAAAAACTAAACTGAATTTTATAGCAAGTTTGAAAACGATATTAAAATAAAACAAATGTAAAAATTCAAAACTATAATAACCTTGTATCTTAGTCATGTAACTTGCATGCTTGGTATGTGTGAGGATCCAAGAACAGGACTTTTTACATAGTGAATATAACAGGAATTACGTCAGTGACAAACGGTATGAAGTAGACACCTGCCCCCAGTGGAATCCAGGTACTTTTTCCACAGTAAATAGTTTTTTGTTTTTGTGGGGGTGACTGTGACAGGTGACTTCTCCAGTCTTAAAGACATTTGACACATACTGTTTTTTTTTTAATGCAAACTTCATACCACACATAATATGCATTTTAAAGAAAAAATATTGCATTTTAAACTGTTCAAGTGCATATCTCCATATACTTATTAGTGCCTGCTTAGTATTACTGCTATTTTTGAAGGACTAGTAGTTTTTTTCCAACTGAAGCTGTCAACAGAGCTAAACTTTATTTTATTTTTTTATTTTTTTATTTTATTATTGCTTTATTCAGCAAAGATGCATTAAATTGATCAAAAATCACATTACACTGACTTTTATAATGTTACAAAGATTTCTATTTCAAATAAATGCTGTTCATTTGAATCTTTAATCAAAGAATCCAGAAAAAATTATTCGTTTCCGCAAAAATATTAGGCAGCACAACTATTTTCAGCATTAATAATTATAAGAAAAGCTGCAAATCAGCTAATTAGAAGGATTTCTGAAGGATCAAGACTAAATAAATTACTTTTTAAAGTATATTAAAATAGGAAAGTTATTTTAAATTACAAATAATATTTCATATTACTGATTTCATTGTATTTTTGATCAAATAAATGCAGCCTTGGTGAGCATTAGAAACTCCTTTAAAAAAAAAAAGGGCGCAGAATATCTTACCAACCCCAAACATTTGAACAGTAGTGTATATTGAACTCCTGACATTACCTTTAATTCATCTGACGAACTGCAAAATTAGATCTGTACTCCTGGTGGAAGACAATGACATGTCAATTACAGCTTGTGCTATTAATGTCAGGGCTGGTTTGATTTGCTCCTGCTTCCGTTGTATATATATGTGCCTGTATACACACACACAGGGTCTGAACAATATCGGGGAAGCTCTGTTGTACTGACGGTGGAGTGAGAAGAGATGACCTACTTACTGTTTGGAGATGTTTGGCTGTTGTTCGCCCATCTTTACTGCGCCTTTGACTAACAATGATTACAGATCCATCATTCTCATTTTACATAAAGCATGGTGTGGTTTTACAGGACAAACACTGTAGTGGTCTGGGAGTGGGAAGTGCTTTGAATAGTAACATTTTGTCCCGAAGAGCCAATGGGCTGATGTTTGGCAGCTGAAGAGGTCAAGGGGAAGGGATGTGGCTACAGGAAGTGCCTCTCAGAGGTCTTATATCCTTTCTGTCCTGGTTACACTTGCAACTTTTTCAGCAGCTGTGCTGTGCTCCGTTCGTCTCGCTCTGGGAGCTCCCTGGGTGGGGCAGCGGGAGGCTGTTGCTTACAGATCCAACACAATGAGTCTGTTGTAGTTCATCATAACACATGGCAGATGGGTACATCCTAACAGTTATCTGCAAGACCTCAGATGTGTGCGTAAGTGTGTGTGGTTTTTATAACTGAATAGGCGGTAGCATTTTTTGCGCACTTCCTTTGGACAGTGTTTTTATTTATTTGTATTTAAGATGTCTAAAATTGTCATTGTGTGCACTGATGTAGTGGTTTAAATGATTGGTCACTTGTTACAAAACCTGTAAGTAGTCTAATAATATTATTCAAAGATTCAGTAGGAATACAATCTTAGCCTATTTTTCAGCACTGTGAAGAGCTGAATAGCTGTAGGGTAACTGTTTGTCTCCCGTAAAGGGCTATGGACTTTTTTTTTTTTCTGTCCACACCAGTTTTAAGTTGAAACTTGTGTGAATGCATGAGGAATAGTATATATTTTACATCAGTGCTTCCCAACCTTTTTGACTCAAATGCTTCCCATTATCCACCACAATAGTCAAAGGCCCAGTCATATAGGCTAATTGGTTTTGTTCTCAAAACATTTTTTTTAATGTCCCGAATCTGGGATTGTTCATAGATTAAAATAAGTAAATAAAGTAATTATAATTAATTTAAATTCAGTTTCAGAATTCCAAAAGTTTTAAGAATGTTGAATTTACATGACTCTTCCAGTTGTTTATTTTATAGTATAAAAAATAAAAAATGAAGTATGTATATTCAGTATAAAAATCCCAATGGTGTTTTAAGATATTATTAATTTACATAAATTTTTCAGGTCTAGAAACTAAACCTTTCAAATTAGGCTACCTCATAGATTCTTCAAAGGAAACTCTATGAATGGGGTGAATTAAAATAATAGATATCTTGGTTTTTCAATTGTTTTATCTTATTTTAAAGCTTCTTTTGTCTTATTTTAACATCTTGAGGCTCCCTTTGGAAGTTTGGCCCTTACCTTCTGGTTAGGGGAACGCTGTCTTACTGGAATATACTGGAACTGTTTACTGGAACCATTTTTAAAGGGGTCATATGATGCTGCTAAAAAGAACATTATTTTGTGTATTTGGTGTAATGCAATGTGTTTATGCATTTTTTTTTTTTTTTTCTTCAAAAAAACACGTTATTTTCCACATACTGTACATTATTGCTGTTCCTCTATGCCCCGCCTTTCTGAAACGCGTCGATTTTTTTGCAAAGCTCATCGTTCTGAGAAGCGGGGCGTGCTCTGATTGGCCAGCTGTCCAGTGCATTGTGATTGGCTGAATGCCTCAAGCGTGAGACGGAAATGTTACAGCCCTTACCATATTGTGATGCCATGTCCTGGCGCGACGAGACAAAAACAATAAAACCCATTATAAACGAGGCATTTGTTGCATCCAGTGGGGACGTAATTACGGATTATAATGACTCATACGGTCTTTTTACGTGTCGCGTTGCATCGCGCCGCGTAAACATTACCGTGTCTCCATTTGTGATCGGAGAAACACAAACAACAAGCACTACTCTACACTGCTCAAAACTCGCGTTTGAATAGTCAGTGGCAGAAACGTACTTACAGGCTGTGAGTCAGAAGCACCAGACTGTCCTTGCAAAGTTGGAATTGCCCCACTTTATAGAAACCTTTGTTGCCTTTGTGTGAGCCAGCATTGTAGGCTACTCTTCCAGGTTCAGGAAATAGTCCTCTGTAAAATGCGCTGCACACACTCGAATATTTGGGTTGAGCTGCTCTGGAACAGTGTTGTAAATACAGCTTAACCACTGATTTCTAGTTGTGTCCTCTTTTGGAAGCCCAAACAAAGTACTTTCACTTTCACAACGAAACACAGTGACTCCACGACATGGCGCCAGCAGCAGCAACAATACTACAGCAAGAGTAAAAGTTCCGCCTTTTCATTGCGTATACATTTGGGCGGTGTTATGCAAATCTTCCCACACCGTGACAGACATGTGGAGGCATGTTTAAATGAGCCGTTTTAGGGTGGCGTGGCAGAGTCTTAACTTTTATAAAGAATATCTCTTTTGTTTTGAGACCTTTGTCTTTGCAACTTCAGGGATCTTATCTATCCACAAACAGTTTGTAACACTCCAAAGAGAAAGGAAAACTTGAAATCGTATCATATGACCCCTTTAAAACCATTTTTAATCATCTTTTTCCACTTAATTAATTTTAAGTTTTAAATGAATTACAAATATTCCATGTATCTTGTCAGATGATAACATGTGACCCTGTCCCACAAAATCAGTCATAAGTAGCATGAGTATAAGTGTAGCAATAGCCAACAATACTTTGTATGGGTCAAAATTATCCATTTTTCTTTCATGCCAAAAATCATTAGGATATTAAGTAAAGCTCATGTTCAATGAAGATATTTTGTAAATTTTACTATCGTAAATATCAACTTAATTTTTGATTAGTAATATGCATGCTAAGAACGTCATTTGGACAACTTTAAAGGTGATCTTTCTCAACATCTTGATCTTTTTGTTTTTTGTTTTTTTGTTTGTTTTTTTTTGCACCCTCAGATTCCAGATTTTCAAATAGTTGTATCGCAGCCAAATATTGCCCTATCCAAACAAACCATATATCAATGGAAAGCTTATTTATTCAGTTTTCAGATGATGCATAAATCTCAATTTCAAAAAATTGACCCTTATGACTTGTTTTTTGGTCCAGGGTCACACATTAGGTCATGAACGTTACATGCAAAAAAAATAAAATAATTAACAAAAAGTATATATTATACGAGATAGACAGTCCATGTGATCTTTGTCATCATTATGAATTGTATACATGCGTTTTATTTCCAAACTGATGTCAGTTTCTCTTTTTTTGTTGCAGGTACCCCTTCTCGAAGTGTCAGCCTCTGACCGCAGCCAGTATCTGGCATGGATTAGTCTCTAATATCTAATTGTCATCTCATCGTTGTTTTCAGCCTTAATTTCTGAGTTGCCCTTTACACTAATTCTCGGAGTGGTTGTGACCCAGTTCCACCCCCTTCCCGCTTCACTGCAGGCCTTCCTGAGCCCTGAGCACCAGCAGCTGCGTCCTGCCCCGACTTCCTGTCCTTGGTCGTGCAAGGCTAAACTCGTCCACTCCCCTACCCCCCCACATACACAAACACACACATAATCGTCTTCCTGGCACACTGCGGGCCGAGAGCGCTTCAGATCCCGCTTCCTGGTGCAGCCCAGCACTATGACCTCCATGTCCAGTCTGTTCTCCTTCACCAGCCCGGCGGTGAAGCGGTTGCTGGGCTGGAAGCAGGGCGACGAGGAGGAAAAATGGGCGGAAAAGGCTGTGGACGCCCTGGTGAAGAAACTGAAGAAGAAAAAGGGCGCCATGGAGGACTTGGAGAAGGCCCTCAGCAGCCCCGGACAGCCCAGCAAATGTGTGACCATCCCCCGGTCGCTGGATGGGCGGCTGCAGGTGTCCCACAGGAAAGGCCTGCCTCACGTCATCTACTGCCGCGTGTGGCGCTGGCCTGACCTGCAGTCCCATCACGAGCTCAAACCCCTAGAGGTGTGCGAGTATCCGTTCGGTTCCAAACAGAAAGAAGTGTGTATCAACCCATATCACTACAAACGAGTTGAAAGTCCTGGTAAGTCATGGCTGATGCGTTTATATTACTTCTCATGACAGATGTTTTACAACACAAATGTTTTTTCATATTAAGATTTTCTTGGCACATTTATGGAAAAGTGATTAAAGTACACAACAGGGTAATTATAGTTAGCTAAAACCATAAAAGCGTTTTTGTTACTTGAAATGAAATAATCGTGACCAGGAATAAAATAAAAAAAATATTTAAAAAAATAATAATAATAATTTTTTTAAAAAAAACATACATTCATTTTATTTCAGCTAGTTGCCAAAGCAACATTTCTCATTTTATTTACTTTAATTTTCATTTGATTATTTATTTACTTGATGTACTAAAATTACTGAAATAATTAAAACTAAAACTGAAATAAAAAAATAATAACATAGACATATTTACAAATAATAATAATAATAATAATGAAGAAATAAAAAAAAATGTCCAAAAAAAAAAAAACACCAAAAATATTTACTAAAACTTTAAAACTAAAATTAAAATGAAAACGTAAAAAAAAAAAACACAAAAAATCTAAATATTAAAAAAAAACTAACAGTATTTCAGTAATACTAAAATAACACCTTGTATACTACTGTTTGAAATTTGGGGTCGGTAATTTTTTTTTTTTTAATGTTATGTTCACTAAAGCTGCATTTATTTGATCAAAAATACAGTAAAAACAGTAAACTTGTGAAATGTTGTTAATATTTAAAATAATGTTTTATAATATATTTTAAAATATAATTTATTCTTGACTATAACAGAATTAATTAATTTAAAAAAAAACACCAAATCCCCAAACTTTCGAATGTGTAGTGTTTTTTCCAACCAGTATATCACCAGTCTTAGCAGTTTAATATTTTTTGTTGAACCATGTTAAAACTTATTTGATTAGTCACACATCATTAAATACTCTCTGCCAACGCAGTGTTCTTCCGATAAGCTGTCGTTGACTGCAAGCAAACAAAAAACAGGCAAAATAACAGCGGATTGGTCAACATATATGTCCCCTGCGAGGATACGTGGCCTATTATTTCCTCTGCATATCCAGCAGTATAGACCGTGTTGACTATCAGATATCCTTTGCCCCCAGAGGCCTTCTGATCTCTGTAACCTCTGTTGCCCTCTGCTTAGATTGAGATGTGCACTGTATTGAGCTTTTCAAGGGCAGATATCACATGTCACTCAGGAGAGAAAACACATTTCTGTTGAAGCCAGAAAACTGATCTGTTGTGCCTTAGCTATTACCTTGGAGCCAGAGTCGGCCAATCAGCACACAGATGTCAAGGATGCAGGGCTCTTTTTTTCTGCCATAAATATTTAAATCAGAATGATGTTTAAAATACTGTTATCTTTTCTCAGTGCTTCCTCCGGTGTTGGTGCCACGACACAGCGAGTTCAATCCTCAGCACAGTCTGCTGGTGCAGTTCCGCAACCTGAGTCACAATGAGCCTCACATGCCTCTCAACGCCACCTTCCCAGAGTCCTTCCAGCAGCACAGCGGAGGAAGCTCCTTCCCCATCTCTCCAAACTCGCCCTACCCTCCATCTCCCGCCAGCAGCGGCACCTACCCCAACTCTCCTGCAAGCTCTGGGCCATCCAGCCCCTTCCAGCTGCCAGGTACACACAACACCTCTCATTAGAGCTGCACGATTAATCGTTAAAAGATCGCGACCTCGATTCAAACACCCACGCCAATCCATTTTTAAATGATAACGATGCACCCGTGTCTATTAAAAAAATCACACCGGAACATTCAAATCTGCATTCGTGCTGCCGCTAACACATAGATAGCAGACATATACCATGTTTAGGTAAGAAACAGCATCACAAACAGTGTTTTCAACTACACAATATGAATGGCTGTAAGACAAAAATAATACTATCACAGACATACTGGAATGAAAGTTTATAGTTCATATATAAACTTTGATGTCTATGATAGCGATCAAAGTAGAGCAAATCCCCTTTTAAAAGTAACTGGCGCTTCAAATAACATATGTGTCGATTACATTGTTTTGCCAAGTGACTTTTGAAATTGTCATTGAATCATTCATTCAAGAGATTCGTTCAAAAACGCTTATTCATCCAGTAATGAAACAAGTTATTAATGAGTCATTGGATCATTCAGTCAGACCAATTTTTCATAATTTTAATATTAAAAATTGGTGTATTAAATATATTTTAAAGGGGTCATATGATGCCATTTCTTGTTTTCCTTTTCTTTAGTGTGTTATGTAGCTGTTTGTGCATCTATAAGATCTGCACAGTTACAAAGCTCAAAGTCTCCCACAAAATGGTTTATTCTGTCTAAAAGAGAAGGCTGATCCAGACCGGGCTAAAACGCCTCATTCAAACACACCCCCACGTCTACGTCACGATGTGGAAATATTTGCGTAATGCCGCCCAAATGTTCACACGAGAAGAGGCGGCGTGGTTTCAGTAACCGCAGTAGTGTTGATGCAGTCATGTCAGGGAGACGCTGTGTGTTTCTGTGTGAAAGCAAAAGCACTTTATTTGGCCTTCCGAAAGTAGATGCAATTAGGAATCATTGGTTAAGTTTTGTATACAACAGGACAGCACAACCAAATGTTCGAATTTGTGCAACGCTTTTTATGAATGACAGTTTCGTGAACCTAGGAGAGAACAAGACTGGCTGTGCACAAAGGCTGTTTCTAAAGAAAAAAAAAAAAAGGGGTCAATTCCGACTTTGCTATGACAATCTGGAGCTTCTGAATCAGCGACTGTAAGTATGTTTAGTTATTAGTTTAAGTATTTGCTATTGACTGTTCAAATGCGGAGTTTTGCGCGTCGTTTTGTAAGTAACGCATCGTGTGTGTGTGAGAGAGAGAGAGAGACAGGGTCACATCACAGTGGAGTCAGCTGTCTTAACCGCGGCTTGTGTGCAAATACATACGAGCTTCATCACTGTGTCTGTCACGCGACTCTGTTCCCCTCTCGGGCTTGAACTGATGGTAAAACTAATGACATTATTAACTGTCTTTATATTTACTTTGAAAGCTGAAGCTCGCGATTATGGAAAGGGGTGTTACATTTCCGGCGTGTGCTTGTGGTGTTCGGCCAATCACAATGCACTGTGCTAGCTGGCCAATCAGAGCAGACTGTGCTTGTCGGAAGGAGGGGCTTTGTAGAAAACGAAGCGTCTGAGAGAGGCGGAGCATAGAGGAACTACAATAATGTACTGTATTTGAAAAATAATGTGTTTTTTTAACATTAAAGCATGTCAACATATTCTGTTACGCCAAATGCACAAAATAATGATCTTTAAAAATTGCATCATATGACCCCTTTAAATATATATATATATATATATATATATATATATATATATATATATATATATATATATATATACAGGGCTCGACAGTGCGAGCATTTCACTCGCATTTGCGACTAAAAATAGATGTGTGCGAACTGGAAAATGTATTTAGGAGCACGAGTGCGAATACAATACAAAATACAAAACAGCCTAACTTATACAGTAGCCTATAACAAACGTATTAATTTATTCAGTTTATTTATGAAAAAATTGCGATACAGCCTTGTGATTACTGAACTTTAAAAAGGCTACGGTTTAATTTAAATGAGCACAGATGAGAAGAAAAGCGGAGCGAGTTAAAGAGAATGACGTTCATTCGCCACTAGAGGGCGCTGCCGCTGCCGTTACCCCGGTAACCCTGTAAACAAAGCAGCTGCGCTACTTTCCTAAAATGTTTCAATGTTTCACACTCACAGTCATTTAGATATTTATATTCGCTTAAGTCTTCACAATAGCATCAAATAATTATTACTTAAAGACTTTTTGAGCTATTTATTTTCAAACATTTTTTCTAACCTAAACCACGGCCTATCCACTGATCTATAATAGACAACAGTGGGCCTATCTATATATTGACTGATTGGTTATTATTGTTCAGTAACACTTAACAGGTTCCATTAGTTAACATGAAAAAACAATGACTGCATTTATTAATAATGTTCATCTTAATTTCAACTTTTAATAATACATTATAAAATCAAAAGTTGTCTGTTAATATTATTCAGTGGAGCTAACATTAACTAACATAGTTGTATTTTTTATTAATCAACATTAACAAAAAAATATTAACTACTGCAACAATTAGCTATTGCACATTGTTAGTTAATGTTAACCTGCTTTAACTAATGCTAACAAATGGGACCTTATTGTAAAGTGTTACCTATTGTTCTTTCGTTCATTTGAACAATCTTTTGCACTCTAATCTTGAAACAATTGTTTACTTTATATTTTTGTGTATTTTTTAATAAAGTCTTTTAGTAAATGATCTTTAATGAAGTTATTTAACCTGTTAGGAGGACAACACTTTTTTTTCACTTAGAAATTGTTTATTGTGATTAAAAAAAACATATACCGTGACAAAAGCTTCAATGACTAGGCCTATTGTGAAAATATGATACCGTCACATACCTAATGTAAATACAGTTTAATAGGACTAACTAATTACATAATTAGCCTATTAAATCGTGTCTGAAGCTAAATTATTTAAAAACCTTGTGTACTTTCCGTATTCTGATAAATTAAATAATTGTGCTTGTAAATGTCTCTTTATATCCCCTTTTTAAGCTAAAACACCTAATTTGAAAAATTTGCATTGCGCCCCTAAATTTTTTTAATGCGCTCCTAAATTTTTTAACTTAGGAGCACATGTGCTCCTTGGGAAAAAGGTAAGCGTCAAGCCCTGATATATATATATATATATATATATATATATGTGTGTATATATATTTCAATTGTTTAATAATTCATTCAAATTAATTACACTTTTAAATAGACTGCAGCAGTAATATTTTGTTACACATTATTTTGTTTAATTCAGAATCTGGGGGAAATCGTGATCTCTATTTGAGACAAAAAAAAATCTTTATTCTCAATTTATCCAGAATCGTGCAGCTCTACCACTCATGATATTGATAGACCTTTTGGGATGTTTTTACCAGTGGCAAACTGATGTGTTGATTTTCTTTGCTGCTGCGATTGCAAACGGATGTGTGACGCTGAATGATAAACCTGTGATATGACGGTGAGTTGTGCAGTGTCGATTGCTATCAGTAAACAATGGAAATGCCAGCTAAGCAGCACACCAAAGCCCGGTGACTTCAGTCCTGCTGCTGGGTGCCCATCACTTGGCACCGGCCTGCGCTCCCTCTATTCTGTATCGAGTGATTTGCTGATGCCTGCATCCGTAGGCTCGGTGCACTCAGGCAGAAGGACAGCAAATGTTTTATAGCGCTGTGGGTTAGAACTAAAGCTGGTTTTATTCATAGAAATTGCTTGATTCATCACAGCTTCAGATCTGCCTCAGTGATTAAAGTGATGGAAGCACTTGAAGCTTTGACATTTACATTGTGAATGAATAACTGTTTTACAATGTGAGCTGCTTTTTTGTGTCGGCTAATCACTAGTGCAGTCCCAACAGCATCAACAATTCAATATTTAAACACTGCCATGAAAAAGTTTGGCACCAAAATAAGTTTATACTTTTATTCAGCAAGGATGCATTAAATTAATAAAAAATGACAGTAAAGATGTTTATAACGTCACACAAGATTTCTATTACCTTTTTAGCCATCAAACAATCCTGTAAAAATGTACTGCAGTTTCCACAACAATATAAAGCAGCACAACTGTTTTCAACATTGATAATAATTAAATAATTAGAAATGCTTCTTGAGCACCAAATCAGCACTGGATTAAGTGCTGCTGAAAATTCAGTGTTGCCATCACAGAAATAAATTACAATTTATAATGTATTCATAAAAAATTGTATTAATATTTTACAATATTACTGTTACAAAATATTGCTTTTTGCTCAAATAACTGCAGCCTTGGTAAGCATAAGAGACTTTTTCCAAAAAAAAAAAAAAAAAAAAAACTTTCAGTGAAAATCCAAAGGAAATACAGCATAATTTTGTTTCTTATGTTCAATAAAAAACAATAACTCATCTGATGTGACTCATCCACCAGACAAGCAATCTGACAACGCTCTTCTCCTTTGGCTTCATTGAATTTGTCTGGAAATTTTACTTATCGAGCCTTTTTAAAATACTTCTTGCATTAGATAATGTCTTCCAAGGATTTTTTTTAGAGCCAGAGGTGCTTTTTTTTTTTTTTTTTTATTAGCCATAAACTCTTTCTGGAAGAGATTGCATTCAAATATATTTTGCTGTTCTGCTTGCTTTTTATTGGTAAAACAGATACTTCTAAAGCAATATATGTGTCCAAATAATAAACAGCTCTGCCACATATTTAAACTTTCCCAGATGATAGTCAACAAAAAAAGTCTGCTTTAAATAGCTGTTGTTTCCACATCATGAATATCTGTATTATTGTACAGAGGTGGGTGTTTGATGTAAGGGATTTGCGAAATCTGACACTAAAAGGTTTCCATAAGATGCGAAGCGGCTTCCTGTAAAGAATCATCAGAATTCAGGCTCCAGGGGATTGCAGTGGAAGCCCATTTGTTTGCAGCAGGCCTCATTGTCTGACCGCTATCTCTCTGTGGTGTCTCTTTACCAGCTGATACCCCTCCTCCTGCCTACATGCCTCCAGATGAACAGATGGGACAGGACGGGTCTCAGTCCATGGAGACTGGCAGCAGCATGGTTCCTCAGAACATGCCCAGAGGGGGTAAGAAACTATTAACGTCCTATTCAGAAGTGATCCAGGTGTGATGTCAAAGAACATAAAAATAAACTCCCTCAAATCTGAGCATCGTCATGTAGCTTGTTCATTACAGAAGTGTGTGTGTATGTCTGTCTATGGCTTGTTTTATAGAGGAAGTATTGGCCTATATTGCCAATGGCCTTGCAGAAACAGACGTTTGACTACAGCCATAAAAGTCCAAATATTTTGGCCATTCTTGCAGTTAGACAGGGAATAAAATGTAAGGGGTTAAAATTCACAGCAGTCCAAAATCCAATTGCAATTTTTATTTTTAAATAAAGTAATTGACACTATTAAAAATTGATGTCTATTTAATGATATATTTGTTTCTACTGCAATTTGTTTTTGAAGTTTAAACATTCAAATGGTGGCTGTCATAACTTGTTACAATCATGGATTTATTCAAACATGCAGTAAGACAAAAATATATTGCATATCTGTTGCTAAATTCTCCTCTCTAGAGTTAAGCAACATTGCATTATATTGTTTGCAAATGGTTTTTAACATTTTTATGTGGAAGGATTTTTCACAGCATATTAAAGCGTGTTGACAGAAGAATTTGAAATCTTGATATAAAAGTAACACAATGCAAAGCTCATTGCAACTAGTGCGTGGAAGGCATGCTACAAATGATGTTTAGTGAAGTTTTGTTCATACATAAACAGAAAACAGCACTAACTAAAATATCGACAATTGATATTGGTTCATCAAAATGAGAATCAGTTTAATTCAAGAAATCTGTAGTATTAACTGTAGTAAAATGACCAACAACAGTTCACTTTGTGCAAATCAAATCAAATGACTAGTTTTTCCTCAGAAGCTTTTATTGTAGCAACCTGGTACTTTGGAAACACAAGTTTGTTGTGCGGCAGACCAAAATAAAACCTGTGCATGGCAATTGTGTAAAGGCAGACAGTCCGGTTAGAGGTCACAACATTGAGAAAGCTCTTGCCATTTTTTTTTTTAAAGCAAAGTCGCACTAATCACCTCTGTAGTTAAACACATTGTCATCATGACTGAGCCTGAATTTCTAACGCCATTTGCCTGTTGTAATCTTTAAATCCTTTTGGCCCGGTATCCCCCTCTAATCTCTCCAGAATGTTTATCTAGCTGATGTGGTGAAGTATCTGAGCAAGTTGAAACAATAGATGGCTTCAGCTCAAGGTCTTGTTTTATTTTCCTCTTTCAGATGTGCAGCCAGTGGAGTATGAGGAGCCCAGTCACTGGTGCTCTATTGTGTACTATGAGCTGAATAATCGTGTAGGAGAGGCTTACCACGCTTCCTCCACCAGCGTGCTGGTTGATGGATTCACTGACCCATCCAACAACAAGAACCGCTTCTGCCTGGGCCTGCTCTCCAACGTCAATCGCAACTCCACTATTGAAAACACTCGTCGCCACATTGGCAAAGGTATGTATGCGGTTATTATGCACAAAGATCTTGTTCACCGCAACTGTGCTTTGTCACTTAGTCCTGGAAACCCAGTGGGACTTGACTTTAACCTTCTGCAAACCAGTGTTGTTATCATTAACTAAAGCCATTAAAAACATTTTTTGTTAATTTAAATATGGCTTAATATTAGGTTAAATATTAGGTGAAAAACTTAAACTAAACGAACATTACAAATGTTGCCTTGTCAACTAACTGAAGTTGAAGTTCTAGAATTACTAATTGAACTTAAAAAATATATTAAAAATATAAAAAAATGAACTAATAAAATGACCAAAGCGCATAAAATTAAACTAAAATTTAAGTGAAAACTCAAAATATAAAAATAAAAGTAATTCAGAATATGAATAAAAACTATAAATAATACTAAAATAACAGTGGCAAAGGTTTTTCAGCATGGTGACCTATAATGACAACCTTTACCCTGTTTAAGGCCTGTTCACACCAAAAAAGATAATTATATGGCATGCACACCAACTGATAATAATGGTCTAATGGTTTATTATAAGCATGTGCTGTCATTTTTATTTTTTGCCAGTTTAAATGCTTGATCTTTAAATTCGGGTGGATTCTGATTGTCAGTGTTTTTAGCGTTCAGCTGGATAAAACTTGTTTTGAAAGTGATTTGAATGATATTGTTCCTCTTGTTATAGCTGTGGTGTGGACGTCTCTATTCTCAGGAAATTAGATTGATTATTACATTTTATAATTATCTTTATAGTTATTGTCCTTGGTGTGCATGGCCCTTTAAAAGCAAGACTTTTTTCCATCAGTTTTTAGATGATTCATGGTGGGATGATCTGATTTAGTAACAGACAATTGTTTTAATATTACAATGATAATTAATCATCTCCACACCTAAAAAAGTTCAAAGTGAACATGTTTGATTACAATGGTGAATCATTGTTGGACTGTATTATGATTCACTATTGAAATAAATCACAGGAAGACCTTCTTTTTCTAATCTTGCACAGAATGTGCAGATTTTTATTAAGCCAAATATTATTTTGCGTTTTACGCTATAATAGAATATTTCAGAAGTAAATTTACGACAATCTCTTCTCCCTCAGGTGTCCACCTGTATTATGTTGGAGGAGAAGTGTATGCAGAGTGTCTGAGTGACACCAGCATTTTCGTCCAGAGTCGAAACTGCAACTACCATCATGGCTTCCACCCCACGACTGTCTGCAAGATCCCCAGCGGCTGCAGCCTCAAGATCTTCAACAACCAAGAATTCGCTCAGCTGCTCGCTCAGTCTGTCAACCACGGATTCGAGGCCGTCTACGAGCTCACCAAGATGTGCACCATCCGCATGAGCTTTGTAAAGGTACGAGTATCACCACCAATGACAAGCTTTCAGATGTCTGTTTGCCTTTGACAGTTCAGGGGGTTCTATCCTTGTGTAACTTCTGTAGGAAACTTTTTCCTCATCGAAGCAGAGACCAGGAGACGTTGGGATGTCTTTCAAGCAGAAGTTACTCTTTATTGAGAGCTCGCTGTGCGTCGCTGCAGTCATCCAAGTCTGACAACAGCTCAGCACAGTAGAGTTTATATCTTTCAAGGTGGAGGGATACATAGAGGTTGAGACAATCTAAAGAAAGCATGCAAATGCAGTACAGGAATCAGCCCATTAACAGAATTTCCCCAGCCCTGACCTCATCAGCATAACAGTGTCATTCAAATGCATAGGTGCTAATCCAATCAGCCTGACAATATCGCCCATACCTTCACATTATCATAGAGACAAAGGCACAGCTGTGCCTTGAGCTTAGCATTCACCTTTAACTTAGGACCCTGCCCAATGGTCAGGAAATGCATAAAGACAAAAGCTTAATGTCTCAGATGCCTGACTTGATCTTCTTAGAATGTCCTCAAAATGTAAAACACAATGTACCTAACTTTTTTAGTTTATATACTATTGCATTGGAACCTACATTTATCATTTGATAAATTTGTAATCCAACACTATTTTTTTTTAGGGCTGGGGCGCAGAGTATCACAGACAAGATGTGACGAGCACCCCTTGCTGGATAGAAGTGCATCTTCACGGTCCCCTCCAATGGCTGGATAAAGTCCTAACACAAATGGGTTCTCCTCTGAACCCCATCTCTTCTGTCTCATAATGAAGGGCCCTGCTGGGCTGGGAGAATCTTTTTTTGTTGTTGTTGTTGTTTTTCTTTTTTTTTCTTCACTTTTGAAAGAAAAGGAGATCTTAAGGGCTGAACTGTTTACACTACCTGCAGAAGGGTGACCGGATCCTGCAGCAGTCAGAAAGAGAAGAATGAACTGGGGCTACAAGCACATCTAGCTGAGGAAAATTCTAGGCAGTGACACAAAATGGACTAACTACTGCTTTAGCAATTATCTTTCTGTTTGTTTGTTTGTTTGTATTTTGCATACAATTGTTTTAAAATGATGCTTGTATGACTGGTTTTCTCTAACTGTAGGTAATCTAGTAGATGAAACTGACATGCTTTCATGTATCTCTACTTCACTCTACACCAGCTGAAAATGGCAATTTCCTAGTTCTATGAGAATCTTTTTAATTGCTATGTTGTCTAATCCCTGTTATTCACAAGGCATATTTTCCTTTATACGTTTACTGTTAGACTCAGAGCTCATTACAAATGTTTCCTTTTTATAGCATCTGTTGCCTTAAGGCAAATCAAAGTTACTGCTTTTAAATAAAGTTCTTTTATCTGATAAATTTGTGCTCATTTGATATGTTTTGTGATGACACATGAAAGCTGTTGCTCTACATGTGACCCTGGAGCACAAAACCAGTCTTAAGTCGCTGGGGTATATTTGTAGCAATAGCCAAAAATACATTGTGTGAGTCAAAATTATCGATTTTTCTTTTATGCCAAAAATCATTAGGATATTAAGTAAAGATCATGTTCCATGAAGATATTTTGTAAATTTCCTACTGTAAATATATCAAAACTACATTTTTGATATGCAATATGCATTGCTAAGAACTTCATTTGGACAACTTTCAATATTTAGATTTTTTGCACCCTCAGATTCCAGATTATCAAATAGTTGTATATCGGCCAAATATTGTGCGCTCCTAACAAACCGTACATCAATGGAAAGCTTATTTATTCAGAAAAATTTACCCTTATGACTGGTTTTGTGGTCCAGGGTCACATATGGACTGAGACTTTTAACTTTTAAATCCACAGCTGTTGGCTAGCACAATATGTCCTTGCATGTGTCTGTTTTCTCCAACATAGAAAACACGAAAGTGCATAGTGTAGTAGATTTCATTAGTTTTGCATGATTGTACTTGTTTTACACAAACAGATTCTGAAAGTGGAATCAGTGCTCACGGAGACTAAACTGGACATTGATATCTGTTATTTGGTTCCCTCTACTGGACAAGACATGGAGTGTTATTAGTACAAGTTTCTGTGAAAATCTGTAATCCAATAGTTTTGTACGTTTCCTAGACAGAATTACCCTTCTTGAGCGTAGTCTCATGTTCCTGTCATCCTTGTATGTTGCTGTTCACATCAAAACAATAATGCTTTCTAGGAGATAAAACAGGAGTTTAGACATCAACAGTGAATTTAGACCACATTAAAGCCATTCTGTGTGGAATAGAACAGAATAGAATTTGCTTGTCAGATTCGTGACCCTGCTGTAACACTGTCTGTTCGCATGAGAACAATCGGACCAAAATGTTTTCTAAATACAGAAGTGAGAAGTGTAGACATCAGTGTGAATTTGACGAGTATTACAGTGTTACTGAGACAGTTGATCCATAATAATAATAACCATTAAAAACGCAATAACGTCCGGTCGTTTTATTAATGTATTTACTTTTCAATCAGAAAATTAAAACACAAAATGAAAAAAAAAAAAAAATAT